>VZUI01045641.1:0-53613 GCA_013401135.1 Cettia cetti | reverse complement strand
CCGCCACGGCCGCGCAGCGAGCGCCCGCACACCAGCTCCTGCCGCCCCGGCAGACCCGCCCCCTCGGCCCTCCGCCGCGCCCGCAGCCAATCACAGCGCGCCGGCGCCATCGCTGCGCAGCGCTACTGGCGACAAGCGCCGCCAGTCACCAGCGCATTCGGGGGTTTCCAGCGCATCGCGCTTGTATGAGCCGCAGGGGAGGGGGGCGGATGGCGGAACACTCCCCCTAGAGGGAGCTGATTGGTCGCACAGGGCGAGGAGGCGGGACTTCTGCACTCCCGAGGCGCTGATTGGATGGCGCGCTCGTGCCCCCGGAGGCGAGGCGGGCGCTGCGCGCGGGGTCGATGCGCGTGCCACGCCCCGGCCCCGCCCGGGGGCTCCCCCTCCGCAGGGCTCCCCCTCCGCAGGGCTCCCCCTCCGCAGGGCTCCGCCGCCTCAGGGCTCCCCCGCCTCCGGGCTCCCCCTCCTCAGGGCTCCGCCGCCTCAGGGCTCCCGCTCCTCAGGGCTCCCCCGCCTCAGGGCTCCCCCTCCGCAGGGCTCCCCCTCCGCAGGGCTCCCCCTCCTCAGGGCTCCGCGGCCTCAGGGCTCCGCGGCCTCAGGGCTCCCCCTCCTCAGGGCTCCCCCTCCTCAGGGCTCCCCCTCCTCAGGGCTCCCCCTCCGCAGGGCTCCCCCTCCTCAGGGCTCCGCGGCCTCCCCGCGCCGCCCCAGCCCGCCCTGGCAAGGGACACGCCCGCGGCCAGCGCCGAGTCCCGAACCGGAGTCGCTGGACCTTGTGCCCGGTGCGCGCAGCGCGTGGGGGCGGGACGGACGCTCCTCGGGAGCGGCAGAGGCATCGCGGTGCAGTCACGAACCTCCCCGGGCCGCGGGATTTACGACAGGCCCTCCGCGTGCGCTTGGGAGGAGCCAGGAGCGCTTCTGAAATATTTTTACTCCCAAGAAATTGAAGTAATGCTACTGAGTATTTCATGTAATAAAAGCCAAATGTGGTTCCTCTTTAACCGACCTACTTTTGATTGTTCTGTCGCCTGAATGCTGTGCTATTCTATCCACTTGGCAACTTCTACTGTTCCGCTTCTATCCACTGCTTGTTTATAGAGAGTGAGCTCTGCTTAAATTATGAATGAGAGAATGAACTCTCGAATAGAAGAGACTTTCTCAACAGGACAGTTTGGTTTAAAGACTCATTCACACATTCAGCATTTAAAAAATCACATTTATTTTAGAGAAGGTTGGGTTTTATTCATGTAGTGTTTTAAACTTGTGCTTTATATTTCATTTAAAAATATTTCTAAAGTTCTGCATTTTTAGAAGTGGACTTCCTACAAAGAAGCATTTTTAAGGATACAGCATTTGATTCTGTATCTCAGGAGGTTACAGCAATATTGGCACATAAATAAACACTTCCCTGCTTTCTTAGCATCGGTAGCATTTCCTTAATATAATTTTTTGTAATTTATGTAATTTAGTAACGTGCAGTTCAACATTAGCTGAAGGCTGTTCCAGTTATTCCTGTTCCCTATGGCTCTCCAGCATCCAGAGACAGTCAATAAGCAGATCCAAAATCACTGCCCATTTCTAAGCTCCAAAGCACGACGAGTCACTACCAAGGCTTTTGCTAGGAAGATGGGAAGGCAGAACAGGGGGTTTATTTGTGTGGGTATGTGCAAGATGGAAAGAACACAGACACCAGCAGGAGATTTTTGGGAACTCCTGAGGAAAAAATGAGATTCTATCTTCAATGGAATGAATGCTCACACTAAGAATTCCACCTAGTTCCTTAGAAGAAAAATTGGATTTCAAAGTCTCATTTGATTTTTAAACAATAAATAGCATTGAAAATATACTATTCTAAACAATATACTAAGATTTATGCCTTCCACCTCTTGCAGAAGAGCAGACAGTAACCCAAGTCATGCGCTGCTGATCCTCAAGGTGGCTACCTACACACAGCTGCTGCAGCCTCTGCTTGTGGAGTTGTCTTTTATTCTACTGCAAACTGCATTAACATGTCTGCTCTAAATCCTGATATCCCAAATTTCATTGTGTTTACATTTTAGATATAAATAAATCACATGTGGAACATGACCGTAAGTATTAGCCAAAGTACACCATAATTATATGTGAGAAGAAAAGGGGACAGACACATTATGAGCATAAAATATCAAAGTGCTTGATAAGAATAACATGTAGTGTTCCCAATAACTCACAACCAAGTATTTAACAAGTATTCTGTATTCCATGTAATTATGCACTTAACCCTCTATGAATTCAGCAGGAGAAATGGCCAACAAGGCCCATTCACAAGGCCTGTCATTCTGCAGACAGAACAGTGCTTGTGACATTTAACCCAAGTTAATATCCTATTGACCCACTGGGCTTGCACACAGCTCCATGTCACTGACAGACCACAGATGAAAGGCAGGCCAAGACTGCTGTTTACTCTAAAGCTCCTTCATACTCCTTTAGAAGTAAAAACGAGTTGTAAAGTGATAACAGGACTTTGGCAGTGTACAGTGGGCCTGCTACGTCTCTTTTATGTTGAAAACCCTGTCAGTAACACCAGCACGAGACATTTGGCATTAAACAGTGAATGATTTCTTTAAGCCATACTCTTGTTAAGAGAGACATGTCTTGTAATAATGAAGTATGGTAAACAAATTCCACTTCCAAATGACACAACACTTTGCAATTACTTGTTATAGCATAGCATGGAGCAGAATTCTGTGCTGTGCCAGGGTAGGAGTATCGTATTCATTTATCACAGCATTGCCCCAAAAGTGCAGAATATTCATCAAAACAGATGATTATTTTTCTGCTAATTCAGACATGGAAATGGACGATATTTATCCAGCTGCATTAAAAAACAAACAAACAAACAACCAAACAAACAAAAAAAAAAAAAACAGAGAGGAAAGGTTCCTGTAGAAGCATCAAAGACAATATGACTGCATTTTCTAAACATTAGTTATGGGATAAAAAGGGACTTGGATAAATATGTCAGGTATTTCTGCCTCCCCTTGTTTGTTTAGGGGTTTTTGTCATTATCTACTGTTCTAATGAATGATTTAGTAAAATAAATCATGTTTAGCTAAATAGTTTGGGCCTTGAGATGGAAAAGCAGCACAGACTGTGAGGTTGCCTGAAGCTACACTTCTTAGGACAGAAGCTGAAGAACATTTTATAATAGGGCTATTACAGCCACATTCTTTAACAAGACCTTGCTTTGCCTGTGATAAAATGCCAATAAAATCTGCCAGAAAACTGCAGTTCATAAATGACATTGGTTTAGCTCCCAAGTTTTCTAGCTGATAGCAGCTTTGTAGTTTATGGTTAAATAATTTATCCGTCAGGGTTTGTGCAATCCACCTGATTGGGAAAATGGGAACTGCCCAGATAAGGGTTTAAACCAAGGCAGAATATTTGACCCTGGGGCAGCAGTCCCTTTTGGTTCTTTAACTATCAAAAGCACACAGTCTTTCAATAGTGTCAGGCACCCTTTATATGGCATCACAATGCTGGTTCATCTCTTGGTTGATCACCGAGTTTTGGCCATAAATTTTCCAGTTATTCTTCTTACAATGAGTCATTTCATCTTAAATGGGTATGGAGGACATAACTCATATGATAACTACCTTTTGTGCACTGCACTGTTATGATTTTAACCGTGCCTCACTCCTGCATTATTGCAGAGTACACTTTTCCCATATCCTTTGGTAGGTGCATTTTAACACCATGTTCTTTATGTCTGACAAAGTCAGTGCTTTCACAGAATACAAACTTGAAGTGAGCCCTGACAACAACAGAAAATGCTTTTCCATTAAAATTTACCACAGTTTTATGAGTATTAAGGTAAATTGATGGTGTAAGTGTACTTACCGATCTCTCAGAATGCTTTGCTGCCATTGTGAAAATTTTCTTTTCTACTGCCTAACCTTTACATAATATTTGACTGTTGGAAGCATAGCTGAGAATATAAAAAGAAATATTAGTTATGCATTCTGCTAGCAAACAACATCACATACTGCAGTGTGTTTTGCATGTGCTAATCAGGTAGACACTTAGGAAGGTAGAATGCTGCCAGACTAACAGCTCTGGGTCCCAGTGAAGGGCGGGGTGCTGTTTGGACCAAACCTGAGCTCCTGGGAGCAGGATGAGGAGTAGCAGCCTGCCAAACCTGCTGTGGATGTCACAGCTCCTGGGCATGAGGAACACCCTCAGGAACCACCTGTGACCATAATAGCTGACTCTATTAAGGCAGGCAGAAGTCTTGTGGAACACCCTTGATTTGTAAACATAATAACACATTTCATTTCTTTTAATCATCCAGGTTAGTTTTCCTAGAACTTGCTTATTCTGAAATAATTGAAAGTAGAGGTCACACTCAATATGCTGAAAAATGTACTTTTTTCCTTTCTTTTCTTTTCACTTTTCCAAAAGCAGGACAATAGCAGCAAGCATCACAAAACAATACATTGCTTTTTGGCAAGACATAAATTAGCTGATTCCGAATTCAAAGTTTAGATACATCTGTAAACTGTCAGCATGAGTGAAATACACTGAAATCCCCCTTGGTTTTTTGCTCACAATTGTAACCATAAATCTAGCTTTAAAGGAATGAGAGTAATGCCAGAAACCCATGCCTTGTCTACACTTAAAAGAGTTGGCTGGTATAGCTACACCTTAGAGCTGAATTGGCAAGCACAGATTTCAAACTTAAATCACTTTTCTCATGGAATATGCTAAAGTGGCTGAAGGACTCAGCCAATATAACAGCATTTACTCCAGGGCTTTTGCCAGTGTGGCTGTAGCTGCATGAGAGGGGTTTTTCATCATTCTGACAGCTATTTTGGCAAAACTCCTACATTTAGACCAAGTCCAAGTTAAAGTTGGCATTGTCTTATGTTGCAAATAAAGCAGAATAGAAGCATTACCAGTTTATGGCCCTGGTTTTACATTATTTTAAATTGTTTGTTCTAAAGGAATGTGTGGGGTAGGATCCATGTGGTCCTTTGGAGGATTGCCTCCCACATTTGTGCTGCATTAAAATTGCTTGGTTTTTCAGTGACTGAGCTTTGGCAGAACGGAAACTTACCTTACTAAAAAAGATAATGTCCATATTATTTACCCCAAAAATAGCTATCCTGATGATTTAAAGCAAATTTCCAAACTGAAGTGAGCTCCAAAAGGAAGCATCTGGGCCAAAGGATATGTGGATTAATACATCATTCTTCTTCATTTTGTCCTCAGTTCAACAATGAATTTAAACACATGTAGGATTAATTTTAGGCACACTCATAAGCCCATCTCGACTTTAGTAATCATGTCAGATATGATAATGCTCCTACTTGAATTTTAATTGAGCAGATATTTGAAATTAATCATGTGTTCTGCACTATACAGAACCAGGATTTCTGTCAGAAGTGCAAGCTTATACAGGGCAAGGCTGTTTGTTGTGATGCCATCTGCATTTTCTTTCCCAAACTGGATGTTAAGCCTATATTCTAAAGCCATCCCAAGAGGCATTATTTTTCCACATAAGTACATTTTACGTACTTAGCTCCTTTCCCCCCCCCCCTAATCTCCCTTTTGCTAAGAGTGTTTTTTTGGCTTCAGAGCCCCACGCAGAGAAGTTTTGCTGGGCTGTGCTGATTGCACCTTGCGCTGCCGAGCTCTCCGCGGTGCCTGGGCCGCGGCGCTGGGGCCGGAGCCCCGGAGCGGCCCGGGGCACGGGAGGGTTCATGCGCAATCGGGCCAATGGGACGGGGAAGCGTGATTTCATCGAGGCTTCTTCCTTCCTTTTCGTTAGACACAGAATGTGCCCGCTAGAAGAAGGCACAGACATCTTTTTCTGCGTTTTGGAAAGGCGAGGCGGGCTGTGCGTGGTCTCGCTCAGAGCTCGCATGTGCCACAGGTAAAAGAACTCCGCGGGTTCCAGGTGGGTGCTCCGGGCGCCTCGGGGTCTAGTGCTGCTTAAAACACGCTGAAGGAGCTGGAGCAGCACTCACCCCGAAACGGAACAGGATGAGTGTCTGCTCAAGATAAAATCGTGTACTTTGTTGCAGGGGGAGTTGTGCTGGTTTGGAGGGGGTTTAATACGGAAAAATTGGTAGTAGCTTAGTTAAAAGAGCTTGCGATGAGTTTTAGCTGTGAAAATGAAACTGTTTGCATGAGGTGCAGTTAGTGTTCAAGGTACATAAATTCAAGGCAGAAGACTTGTGTGTCATACCACCCACTTCTGCATTCTTCTGTTTACAGGAGTGTTATGTATCCCAGTAAACCATGTTTTAAAACTGTGTGTGTGAGTATATATATGTGTGAGTATATATACACACTCACATATATACTTATGAATATAAAACTATGCACATACAAAGATTTTTTTCAATGTAAATACAATTTTTCTTATAAAGTTGTACCAACCTATAACCGAGAAACAAGTTGGCATTTAAATCTGTTTGGTCATTTTCAGATTCCTCATTTAAACTGTTGTGATTTTCAAAAGACAGCAGTTAAACAATTAGTAAGTGGCTGTTCTTCATGTTCAAAAAGCAGATCATAAGGAGGACAGAAGAACAGTGAGAACTTTCACTCCAAAAGTAAGGGCTTCCATGATGCTTTCATTAAGGAGGATGACAACATCTGTATGCTTGCTTGTGCAAGCCAGCCAAAGGAAAGGTTTCTGTTAGAGGAAAGAGGTTTGCACTTCCATTATTTCCAGTGGGGAAAGTTATTTCTTTCCTTTTTATAACCTTGCAGCTTGCCAGACATCAGTAAGTCTGCTGAAGGAGTTTCCTCACCTCTGTATCCAGCATTGTGTAACAGTGTGGTAGACAAGTAGAGGCAAAATGACATTTAGCAACAACCCTCCTAAACCATCCCATTACTTAATAACCACTGCTTGGGCATTATTTTAGCAGGGTTTCTTGTAAAACTGTAATGATGTGTTATTTGATTTTCACTCATTGGCTGAACCGTGAGCAACACTTCACTCATGCCAAGGGAACACAGCACCTTGGCAAAGTTCTAGGATGTTCTTAGAACTTTTTTAACTGCTCATATAACAGGTAGGTTGTGTTTGTTTGTTAAAAAAAAAACAAAAAACAAAAAAAAAAAAAACCCAAACAAATAAAACAAAAAAAAAAGGTCCTGAAATGTGGAGATTTTTAAGCAGCAGAATGGCCAACCTGGTCTCTGGAGTAGGAGTGCATTGTGTTAAGCGTTTTGTCAGTACATGGTAAAACAGTGGTCCTAGCAGAACAGATCAAGTAAAGCACAGTATATGTAGAATAAAAGAACAAGTAAAAGGAGAATACTTCCATATAATAATTAGAAAATTCAGATCTCCTTCCACCAAGCCATTGTCAAAGTCATTTGTTTTGTTTTCACAGTACAGAGGCAAGTATCTGGAGGGAACCTAAAACTGTGAAATATGATAAAAACTTTATACTGTTTTAGCTATCACCCTATTTTGTCCAACAGGTTGTGATTATGAACAGACAATAAGTTTGTGAGTCATGACAGCAGTAAATTTTAGCAGTGTAAGAGAACCAGGCTGCTGGTTATACTAATTATCTCAAAGATTTTTAGTTCATCTGATTTCATACTTGCAAGCTTGAGGACAAAATACAAGGAGGAAGAAATCTGCCCACACTGAAGTTCATGACGAAGTTCTCATAGGTAAGAACTGAACTCCCCATCTAATCTTATTCAACATAACTTCTTATGGTTTTCTTGATTGATTTTAAGCTGCCAGAAAAGCAGCCAAACACTTTCACTGATAACAGTAATAGGGATGCACTATGTAGATAATTCTATTTATTACTTTAGTTTTTATGAAGTTGCACTGATTCCATTTCTCAGAGAACAATGAATAATACAAAAAATTTCCAAATTGATTCCCCTAAAGGCGTGGTATTAAGAAATGTCATGGGGTTTGTAATCTTTCAGTGATAGCAAGCAATGGACCAAGATTCACACTGCACAGGAGAAAGGGAACTGTTGGAAGCTGTAAGCAAAATTACTACATCTTCTACCACAAGTCCATCTGATGAAGAAGATCAAGCCAAAGCTGAAATTTCATGTCAAGTGAGAGAAGAGAACCCAGAAAAAGATGACACACAAGGTTAATGCTATCCTTTAATTTTATTTTTTATCTAGCTGTTTACACCATTAATCTTTTGTATTAAAAAATTTGTTTATTTATTGCAGCAGTGGTTCAAAGCTGTACTGCCATACTCCACTGAAAATAAGCCTTGATCACACTTGTAATAATGTAGCAGTAGTGAAAGTGATGCTCATCCTGGTGTGTATATATACACAGAAAGGTTTCCTTTCAAATGCCTCATGCCTAAAATGCACCACAGATTTAATTTACACACCAGGAATGAAAGTGGTCATCATCAGATGGCTGGTCTTGGGCATGCATGTTCTGTGCATCACCAAATCTGAACTTCTTAGCAATATCAGCAGGGACACCAAACTGAAGCTAACCTCAAGCAGGCAGCTCTCACATGCCTTTAAAGAGGCAGCACTGAGCACTCACCATGCCAAAGATTGCTCTCATCTGTTATTAAATAAAATGTTATGTATAACCCAAAATATAGATAATCTCATCAAGATTTTAAGTCTGGAAAGATGTCATAAAACCCACCTCTCCTAGGAAATAGATGCTTTGTAGAGATTGAGCCAAACCCCCAAGGCCTTGATAATTGAAACTGTATGGTCAAATGATTAAGAACATGTAAAGTGGGGCCACTGAAAGAGTACTGTGGTGCCTTTACAAGTCTATTTCTGCATCAGGCTGTTTGCCTACCCTTCAACTGTGCTCCTTCACCTCCATTGGCAGAATGTTAGATACCCTGCAGAATGACTTCAGCTGGCTGCTATGCAAAGACATCCTTGATCAGAAACTGGGACCAGTGTGCCCACTGAGATACAAATATTCAATTTCTTTTAGCCACTTTGCTAGCCTATATGCCACCTGATGAAATCTAGTGTCAGTAGATTTCAAAGACAGAGAAATCACTTTTTTGAAATGCTGCATCAAATTCTGTAAGCAAACTCTCCAGCCGGCTGTCCCATATTTTTATATATGCACATATGTATGTGTGTTTGTGTATGTGACTGTGGGAAGAGAGAGAGGGGAAAGGAGGGAGGTATATAAAATATTTGTAGCTGAACCATGCCATCAGTTCAGCTACAAAAAAACTAAACAAAACAAAAACAAAAAAAAAAAAAAAAGGAGAATTTGAGAATTCCTCCTTCAGCTGAGCTGGTTATCCAACTTTAAGGTTAGAATATTCATGTTTTCTCAGCTTTCTCCTATTACTGCACAAACTCCATATTTGAGCAGGGTCAGTTTCTGAATAAATGTCTGAATTTGCAGCTGCAATGTATTATCTCACTCATTTAGGAACAAAGAAGCCTGGAGAAACATCTGACTCAAAAGACTCAGTCAATGTTTCTTAGGGCTGCTTCTGGGATGATGAAGTAAATCTCCTGCTTAGATTGTGCCCGAGGTTGTAACATTGACATACAATATTTTGTGGCAGTATGTTCTCTACAGTTTTGTATTCTGCAGGTGATATGTTTTCTTTGAAAATTTCAGACCCTAATAGCTTTCTTCAAAGCATCTGCTCCTGTCTATTAGCAGGGAAATCACTTATCAGTCTTTAGGTCTTGCTGTTACAGCAACAGAAAATACAGGCTGTCCTTTCACAACAAATACTTAAGAATTTTCTTTACAAATGCAAAAAGCATAATCTGAAATACTAAATTTATTGGTTTTAGATTCCAGTGCAACCCTAAGTCCCAACTCTTCAATGACCACAAAGGAGCTTCAAGAATACTGGAGGAATGAAAAACGCCAGTGCAAACAAATCAAACTCCTTTTTGAAATCCCATCAACCAGAATTGTAGAGCACAACTTATCTAAATATGTGGTAAGCTAAGAAATGAATATGTAAGGAGATCATTAACTTTTATTCACTCTACAGGGGTCTGCACAGCACACAGCAGGCCTCTCTACATGAAAGCCTCAGTGAGGGCTGAGTTTTTTGCAGGCCATGATCACACTGAGTAGAACCTGTTCTCACTGATTGTATGGGCCTAGCTGGTGGAATCTGCATCTGAAAAAACTCTCTGACAGTCAGTTTACAATATCTGCTGCAGTGAAAAAGTGTTATCAAATAAATTAGTATCTTGAGTATCCTTAAAACACAGTTTTGTCAACATTAAGGAAATTCACACAAATGTAAAAATATCTGTATATTCACACATCCACTGAGCTAGCCAGCTGTATCAGCTGCTGTGCATTTGTATAACTTCCACATCAGAGTCTTCTTTTAGCACAAGTGCAGACTTCTTTGATGTTGACAAAGTCTAAGACATCCTCCACCTAGATCACTTGGGATTGCTCCCCTTCCCTACTTGGAGCTCCCTTAGGTGGCATATTTCTGTCATATTTTTAAGATGAAACATGAGTATGAAGAGTGGGAACAACCAAGTAGGTTGGATTTTTGTATCTTTTTTCACAGTCCTGACACTTAGTTTTTATTTCTGATTCTGCTCCTGGCCTTCAGAAGGGCTGATGTAGAGCATGTGCCTTTTTGTACTCCTGTGAAATTCAGATAGAGGTGATTTCCTTGTTTGCTAGTGTCTGTGAGATCTGTAGATGAAAAATGCCAAGTATCAGCATTTTTGCTGATACTGGGTGATCCAGTTTGGTAGAATTTGAAGCAGGTAGATGTTTTGGAGACTGTCCTAAGATCTTGTTGTGTGAGGAACACACCCATTTAGTGGCAGCTTTTCTTGCATACACTCCTGGGTATTCAGCTCCTGAGTAGCTAAAAATTGGTTTTGTGTAAGTACATGAGAGTATCATTCAGCATATGTGCAATTAAACTTAGTCATAAGTCACAAGCCTAGGCAAAAAGATTTACATTACAACAAAATTGAGACAATTAGAGTGACAGTCTAATTAAGAGCTGCTTCTTACCTTCTTCATCCACACTCCATAAATAAAAAGAGCAAGTACTTGTAAATTATTCACTTAGCTGCCCTTGATAAAATGATAGCTTAAAAAAAATTGCTCTTATGATTGTTTTAGAATGCACCAGGCATATATACACTTTTCAGCAGGGAGCAGGACAAAGTATAGGAAAATGTCACAGTGCTTACAAATGAAAAGAGATCAGAGAAGTCAGCTCAAATTTAGAAACCTTTCAAGAAGTGCCTGTAAAGATCATTTATGAAGATTAAAAGAGAGCATTTCTCTTTAAGGAAAAACAAGGAAGAAAACCAGACAGGCATAGTGTGAGTACTGGTTTGCACCCTTTAACAGCAACAAAGAAAATAACTGGCATGAGCAAAACCCCTCCAGCTCCTGTGTAAATCAATGGGAACAGGGTGAAGTTGAATGTGAGCATGGTCATCATCCAAGGGGCAAACAGTCTGTGTCCTTAGCTGGTGTCTGGTGACACAGTTAAACTGCCCCCATGGAGCTACCATGGTTTACACACGTTAGGGATTGGCCCTTCCTCAACACCCCTGTGCTTGGATCAGAGCCAGAAGAGATTATCAGGACAACGCAGCACAGAATTTTGGTTTGCAGCTATTTGCCTAATACCACACTTATTATGGTCTTTTTTTGGGCTAGTGAAGAGCTGAGGAAGACATGCTCTTGAGTATTGTCAGCACAGCTGCTAGTGAAGGGCTTTGGATAGCAGTTTGTTGTAGCAATGTCATTTTTTTGGTATTATTTCAATGTGAAGTAAGTTTGAATACAGGGCAATGATTTAGAGGGGAGAGAAGCATTTGGAGTTCCTCCATCTTATTTTTGCACACACCAGATGTATTGCCAAATACTCCCTCTTCTTTCACAGCCTTACTAACACCCCAAATCCCTAGGAATGTCTTATACAAAGAGCATTTCTGAATATTATGACTGATGTAAAATAGATTACATTCAATATTAAGTCTGGGAAATCCATTCAGTTCACTGACAATGATTGATTGCAGCAGCCATGGCTGTTATAAACAAAGTCAAGGTACAGAAATGCTTTTTAAGTGTTTTTATGTGATTCAGTCTGCTGCTAGTTTGCTTTCCCAGCACCTTGCAGGATGGGATCTGTTAGTGCCCTGTTTATGTACAACTTATTTACATGCTAAGCCTGGCTGGTGACAGAAGTACAGAACAGCAGGAGGTGGGAATTTTTAGTTTGATGGCTGCAGATCTTTCAGGTCTACACTGAGCATGCACCATAATCCCAGACAGTAACTGATTTAGCAGCACTGCCATAGGAGTACACAAGACTACACACAGAAAATTGGTGGAGTCTTTCAGCTGGAGGACTGAACAAGCACAAAGGCTTTTCATGACAGTACCAGACAAAATGTGACTGCACTGGGGCTAGAATGGTCCCTTCTCATGCTTATTTTTTCTCTTTGATTGTGTTTAGATGTATAAAATCATCATTTTGCAAACAGGGAGTTTTGACAGTAACAAGTCTGTAATTGAACGGCGTTATTCAGATTTTGAGAAACTGCACAGAAATCTGCTGGAAGAATTTAGCGAAGAAATGGAAGATGTAACCTTTCCCAAAAAAACTCTAACAGGGAACTTCACAGAAGAAATAATCAATGAAAGAAAATTAGCCTTCAAGGACTACCTGAGACTCTTATATTCCATGAAATACATCAGAAGATCAAAAAAATTTATTGACTTTTTAACAAGGCCAGAGCTTCAGGAAGCATATGGTTGCCTGCGGGGTGGCCAGTACACCAAAGCTTTGGAAATCCTTTTAGAAGTCATTGGGCTGCAGGAAAGGCTGACAAGAGGGAACCCTGCTGCAATTGTCCCTACTCTCTGTGCCATCGTAGTGTGCCACAAGGACCTGGAAAACCCAGCAAGTGCCTTTGAATATGGAGAAAAAGCTCTGTCACGCCTTTGTGTGCATAGCAGCCACAGGTACTATATTCCACTGTTAGATACAATGATCACTCTGGCATATGAACTTGGCAAGGATTTTCTGTCTTTGCAAGAAAAACTGGAAGAGTGGAAGACAAAGAAAGATCCCATACGGGTTTTTACCCTGAAAGAACTTGCAGTTCGGGAGTACGTACGGTGAGCACAAGAAAAAATTAATGAAAGAGCAAACTCTTTCATTAAACTGTGAGAACTGGAGTGAGAACTGGAAATTACCTGTTTGGCTTGCATAACATTGTATTATTAGGAAAAAAATTAAATTAAGTATCTTTTATGTTCAAAGGGACATTAACATCTATGTTGGAATATATTGCACCTAGTGTACAGACATGAGTACCTGAGGAGCACCTTAAGGTTTTTTGAAGGAAGTTTGCAAGAAAATAATCATTTGTGGTTTGGTTATTTTGAACATAGCTTATTTTGTGTGAAAAGTCAGAATAAGAAAATACAATTAATAAAGCACTTGAAAATCTACAGAATCAGGGGTGTTACTTGTTCATGTGGAAACTACTTCCTTTCAAGAAGAAAAATATCTTCTCAGTAGATGCAATCTAAAGTGTGCAACTTCCGGCACTGAATGTAGTTTTTTACTCCTCTAGCTGAGGCCCCAGCAAATGGCACTTTGCCCTTTCTGAGGGTGATGGGGTTGGTCCTCTTCCCACTGAATTCAGCTGCTGTGGGCAGGAGGAGGGTGAAGGTTTATAGTCGGTGGGAGCAAAAAATGCAAGTGATGATCATTCCATCACAGATGAGGGAATACACTTCATTTCCCTACTGTAACTAACACTGTTTTATGACTTTCTACATTGAAGGCACACTTTTGTTTGCTTGCCTGCCTTGGTAAGCAAACTCTAAGGGCCTGCCACAACTCTAAGGTCTCTCCCATACACTTATTTTAACAATCTGGTCAATTAATTCTCATAAATATTGTACTTAGCATGTCATTATCTAGCATGGGTCATTATTCTCTGCTGAACATAGTCCACTGAGTACTTTCAGCCCTGTACTCCCGTTACAGATCCTTCCTGCACCACAATGGTCTATAAATTAGGAATACCTGTATTAATTTAGCTCCCCAAGACATGAAAGATTCAACTAATTGGAAGTGCACTGAAGCTGAAAAACTTTGTTGTGCATTGTTACAAGAAGGATGTCTTGAAAAAAATACAGAATAATAGGACTGTCTAGGGTGGAAAGTTAATATTTTAAGTAGCTATTAACAGCATTAAACACAAAATACATGGATTATTTGTTATTTGACAATTATTTTTTCTAGTTATACCAGAAGTAATAGAATTAAGAGTAATTAATTAAGAGACTTAAGGGCTAATCTTCCCACAACATAGCCTATTGCAGGACAGTTAAAACGGATCAAAGGTAACACCTTCTTAGAGGCTGTGTGAATCAGTAACAAAGCAGTGAAGACAAAGCATGTCTGGGCTCTGCATCACACTTGGGCAGTTTCAAGTTCAGGCAGAAAGGAAGCATGGCCTTCACACTGCTCTAACTCCACAACAGATTGTGATGAAAAAAACAACAGAATAGGAAAAATTTGTTTCCTCCCTTTTGCCCCTCCCATCCTTGTGTCAGCATCCCAGGCACAGTTCTCTTGGATTCACCTCAGTTTCTATGGGATGGTCCATGAATATCTACCTGCACCCACAGACCCTCGCCTTGCAGCTGACCACAAGGTTAGAAGGTCTGTAAGTACTCAAAGTCTAGCAAGGACAATTACAAGGAAAGCAGCACATCTGTAATATGTAAAATGTATTAATCTTCCCAGAGATGACATTGGAAATCCTTGGAAAGAAAAAGCTAGGATAGTTATGGCAACAAATGGAGATCCACAGAACCTGGATTTCACCTGAAGCTCTGCCACAGACTTGGTCTGAATTTAGCAAAAGTAACTTAATCTCTGTGCCCCTATTTCCTCTCCCAGTACTTCCCCATAAAGTTTCCCCATTCAGGTTTTCAGTACTCAGAGAACAGGACAGCTATGAAGCTTGACCAAATAAGTGCAGCATTTAACTTGGAAATTATGGTAGAGGCAACTTTGATTTATACAAGCCTTTTCTAATTCTCAAGGGTATCTTGAGGCAGAAGAGAATTTAAGAGGTATTGAGTTGCCAGACCTGTGTGCTTACTGTGGATTGCAGTTTCTCTACCAGTGCAGTCTTATTTCAGAATCAGCTGTTATTTCCTTATAAACTAGAGAAGTTACAAAATTATCTCTATATTACATTGTACTGTAGTGAGACCAAGCTGGCTGATCAGCCCCACAGACAACCCACTAATTCCGATTTCTCAGCTGTAAAATCTCAGAGTGGTTGGACCTGCCAAAGAATTCCACTATGTTTTACACACATTGCAAGAGTTGACTTCTGCACATTCTTTTTTAGTTGATTTTTACAGCAAAGTGAGTCACACGTTATTACATGTAACAGAAGTTACATATTATTAAACTAAAAGGTAATGGCACTCCTGCTCCCATACTGCCTTCCACTGGAAAGGACAGCCTGTAAGAACCAGGTTCCCTTTACCTGTACATGGCTTTATCTTCCACAGTCAAAAATGTGTAGGCAGGCAGGACAGATTTCCTGCAGGCAGTCAGACAGGATTAGTATCTTTCCCATTACCTTTGCAGCAATAGAGCAGTGTTACTGTGTTGTCCTGGGCTTTCCATAAGATATAGAATGGAATGGGTGTTCTACACCAGCCACCCTGTTTTAGTTTTCCTCTGAATAATGTTTTAAGAATGGCACAAAAGAGAAACAGATACCATTTTCATGCACATCTGTCTTGTTTACCTGTTGCCCTCCCTTAACTCCTGTTGAGAAACCTCTGGAGAAGCAATGGCTGAAATGCTTGTGAAACCAAGGGGTTCATGTGCTGTCCCCAGAGCACACATCTCACCCCTTCAGGTGCCAGGCCAGCAAAAGGGAACAGGATTGCATCAGTGAGACTATTTTGGAAGAAGGAAACTTTGCCACTGCCACATATGCATAACATGAATTAACTAAGCAGGTGGTTTGTGCTTCCTCACAGCCATTTTATTTCCACTCTTCGCTGCTGTACAGTATTTGAGTGATCCTTTTCCTATCTCCCCAAACAAAGCACTTTCTTACAAAGTATTTCTTCAGTTTAATGAAATAGATGGAAACAAGCATTTGTCCTGTTTGTATCATTAACCTTCATCAGCTGTTCTCTGTACCTGGAAGGTGGCTGGAATCAGTCTCCAGCTGAAGATCTTGAGACCCTAGCTCTGCTCTTGGCAGTGTCACAAGCCCACTGAGTGACTTTGATCAACTAATCAAATCTCAGATTCCTTTTGACTACCAGTATTGCTTTGGCCTCTTCTGTAAAGCTGTATTTTACTTATATTTTGGCAGTACATTCCAACATATCATTTTCCCCATTTTACAGCTGGGGGAATTGTGGTACAAGTAAGAGAAGCGATTTTTCCCAGAGTCTAATATAGTGGTCTGGAGACCACACTGACTGCCTGAAGAAATACTAAAGCAAGCTGGCATCCCAGCTTTGCAAAAAGAGACATGTCACACTTGTGTGTTCTTAAGTATATCTTACATGAACAGCCACGACACAGCTTCACTTGTGCCTGCTGTCATACACCTGAGAAAACTGCCTGACATTGATGCAAGAGAAACATTTCTGACTAATTCATATATTTGAAGAACTAATGAGCGGTTGAATAGCACAAATATTTTAACCACTACTTTACAAAAATAAAAAAGCAAAAGTCTTGCCTAAGAGATTTTTAGAATATGTAAAAAAATCTACAGACTTGAGTATCATTTTCCACAAGAAGGAACAGAAAAATATTTTCAAATATATTTTTTCCAGTATTAAGTATTCCTCAGAACTTTTGAATTTCTGTCCAATACTCTTGTAGTCTAAACAAGAAGAATCACACAACCACTACAGAGTACTGTAAACATCAGCAAATTGTTATTATCCACTTTTCTCAACAACAGCACACAGCACATCAGAGCTTTGCAGCATTCTCTTACTTTTCCAATTGCTATTGACATCTCTGAAGTATACCTACAACAGATAACAATCCAAGTACAAATTCACATTTAACTTTTTCCCAGGAAAAAAAGATTAAAAAAAAAATGCTGTCCAACCAACATCTGCCTAGCATGTCTAACAAACCACAGGCTGCATACAAGTGAGAAGAAAATTTAAATAAAATCTGGGCAGATCATCTCCAAGAGTCCATGGAGAGTTGCATTACGATCTATTGAGCTTTGCCCCATTTCCATATCAATTATGATATCATTTGGGGCATTAAGTAGATAATACTGTTTACACAACTTTCTAAAATAACTAAAGAAGCCCATGAGGATGCCTAGTTATTTATGAAACATATGCAGACAAGATGCTCTCTGTGCAATGCAGCATCTTGTTTACAGGGAATCCTGTGATCTTTATCACATACTTGTTATTAACTCCTGTTATCTGCTGCATCACTGGAGGATAATATTTGCTTTCCTGAATCTTAATAAGGCTAAATACATTTATTGAATTCAACAGATTTGTACAATCAGCATGGGAGAAGAGTTCAGGACACAAGATGAAATCTAGGTTTCGTGGCTGAGACAGCAGCTGAGCAAATCAAATCAAGAATGTTTATTTTTTTTATTAGATCAAAGGCAGGAGCAAGATGTGTTGAAAAACTAAACACAGTTGTAATGGTGTAAAAAACTGAATGTCAATTCCCATCTGGGTGAGGTGAGAACCCCAAAGAACCAATCTATTTACATTAAGATCACATTACAACATATGTTCATCACACTTTGTGTATATGTATATGCTCTGTAGATACACAAGACACAAATTTTCATGTCAGACCAGTAAGAGCTGAGAGTAGCTACACTGAAATTAAGTTATAACATAGTTGAGTGCAGAATAAGTTCTACTGTCTGCATAATGTGCACAATTTCTATACTCAGTGGATCTGTGGATGGACAAATAGCTGATGAGGGGAAAGAGCAAGGAAATTTGAATGTTTTGATGCTTAAGTGTTTGCAAAGTGTTTAATAAATTTGGATCAAAGTTACTTTTACAAGCACCACACGGTTTTATATGCATATATACATATACAGAGAGAGTGCCAGTTTTAAACATTCTTTTATTAGAAATAGGAATATATATGTAAGCCTGTGATTATTCAGAAAAATGCTGCAGAGAAATACGCTGGATGAACTTCCATATATTAATCTCTATAAATTAGTGTAATTTAAATATTTTTCATTCCAGACAGTGCGAAACTCTGTGATAGCCGATGGGAAACATTGAAGAATTTTACTGAAAATGCGGGATTTAAATCCCACTATTTTTCCTGGCAGTGATTCCCAAGGCTTGGCAGGGGCTGCAGTGCCACTAGATGGAGCCGCAGCATTTTCAGGAGCTCAGGACCCTGCCAGCTCAAGGGAATGGAGCAGTGAACTTTCTTTAATGACTTGAATTTTATTTAAAAAAAAAAAAATCTTCTCTAAAGTCTAACATTTAAATTTTAATGTGATTAAACTAAATATATATGTCTTAGCTCCATTGTGAGTTCAGACTGTAGCGCCTTGCTTTCCAGCTGTCCTTCAGGACAATTTACCACAGCCCTTTATCAGGCAGCTCTAGGAGCCAGCTGGAAAGCTGAAAGAGAAAATGTTCTTGCAGGCTTTTAGACCTGGTGAGTTCAAAGCCAGAATCACTGCAGCGTCTCAGTTCCTACAGTACCTTTTCCTTCTGATCAAGTAAAACTCACAACTCTTAAAAGAACTATCAAATAATGGGGGGAGGGAAGTAAAAATAAATGGGCCCATAATGCCTTCTGAATAGTGCTGGAGAAAGTTCAATGACTCCATTTTAAAAAGCTGCACTCCCAAGTATGAAAACGAGATCTGATCCTGTTTTGAGTCCAGCTACTCTAAAATACATCTGTTAATTTATGTACAGACAGAAATACACAGCAAACAGTACCCACAGGCATATTTTGATTTTGAGCATTGTCCTCTGGTTGATCACACAGAAGGGGAAGAAGTGATGATTAAACCTGGACTACAGTTCCAAGTCATCTTTATCTGTGCTTTAGGCAGGAACACATAGAAATGGTTTTGGGATCAGGCCCTGAGAAGCACAGCAGATCCAGCATAAGCCTGCAGTTCCTTGAGTTGTGCTAATGATTTTTATCATGTTGCTGGGATGGCCTGGATTTGGAGACTGGCTTCTCCCCCCACTGGCTGCCAGCTGCAGACCAGTTTGAAAGCAGCCTCCCCCTACATCAAGATTTTTTTTCACAAAAGGTGTCTGCAGAATCTGCTAGCTTTTAGAAACAGCATGAGGGAACTGGGCAGTCCAGAGGCAGTAAAAAGCAGGAAGACTTTGCCAAAGTCTTTGAAAGAATAGTCTCAGGAGGTGAAATCTTTGAAGGGGTGTCTGCCTCCTTCCTATTCAGTTTCTTCCAGAAATCATGGAAGGGAAGGAAAAGAAAAAAAGAAAAAAAAAAAAAAAAGAAAAAAAGAAAGAAAGAAAGAAAGAAAGAAAGAAAAAGATACAATGCTTTTATAGTGCTTCATATGTTCAAAACATTTTACAAATACTGGGTGAGTTTAATCCAGGCTTTAAATCTGCATAAACCTTGGCAGAGGGCTCTGGTGCCATGAGATTATAAAGTCTGCCATAAAACTAAATTGTGATGATCAAAAAAAAAAAGAGACTCAAAAAGGTGTAGCCAGGAAAAAAGAAAGTTTGTTATTTGTGAAACAAGAAAACATAAAAAAAAAATCTAGGAAAAGAAACAAATGTTTGGTCAGTTGCACAAGGGTATAAATTTTCATTCATTTCAAAGGGTCATGCAGATCTTTATGGTAAAAACAATACCCCAGAGAGACTGACAGAGAAAACTGGTTTTGGTTTATGCATTTATACTTTTTTTAATCCTAAGAAGACAGCATTGAGGATACTTATAAGTAAACATAAACAACAGTATTAATAAATAGCAGTACTAATCATATAATCTTCACAAGCAGCAGTAAGCCCAGCTAACATATTCCTTGATTATTATGCTCCATGTTCATCTGACTGGCCCATGTAGCAACTGTAAGAGGCTTGATTTGTACTGCATCAGAATGTATTTTACATGTACTTAGATTTAAGATGTATTTAAAATTATGATTTGTCCTGCTGTGCAGTAGCTTAATGATAACTGACCTAATTTGCCATATAAATCTTCTGTATAGGAAAAGGAGTTAATTTTCCTTTTGGAAGGCAGAGCACTCTGAAAAAAACCTTTGTTTGCTGCTGCCACCCCAAGTCCCTTCAAAACCTAAGGTAAGAGGCAGAGCATGAAGGCAGAAGAATATTCTCTCATCTCAGCACGTTTTCCCTGTGCTGGCCACTGATGCTCACACCAGAGAGGATGAGGGAGCAGTAACACAGGAAAAGCATGGAGTGGGAGGTTGAGACAAAGCACAGCTACACAGCTAACCACTGTCACAGGAACCATGTGGTAGAGCTGGGCAGATTATGTGTCACTCCAGAGGTTCAGTCATTCCTCTGCATGTATTTATGGCTGCTATTTTACATGTTTCACAACATCACTTTGTGGCTCCAGAGACCTCTCTGCTCCCTCCTCCCATCCCATTCTCTCTGCCTCAGACACTGCAATTATATTTGGAGCAAAATAGATTTACTAGCTATGGAAAGGTCTCTAAGTCTAGAACACTGACTGCTTCTCCCCTGACCATTGCCTCCTTTGACAATTGAGTCACTACAGCATACAGACAGGACTGGCTGCAG
The DNA here is from genome assembly GCA_013401135.1 of Cettia cetti. Lineage (NCBI taxonomy): Eukaryota > Metazoa > Chordata > Aves > Passeriformes > Sylviidae > Cettia > Cettia cetti. The sequence goes on along the minus strand of VZUI01045641.1, from coordinate 32,813 downwards.
CAGGAAAGGCTCCTAAGGTGCCCTCAACTTCCCAGCTGAGCTGTGCTGCTGGTCTGTCCTCAGGCCTAGATGGGATTTATTCACTGAACACTATAGTCTGAATGCATTCCCTCTCCACAATTTTTCTTCTTGTTTTGGTAAGCTTCTTAATTTCACAACAGCACACACAGCCTTAGAAACCTAAAAAGCTCAGCCTCTGAGCTCTGTTTCAGACATACATGCTCCCTGCCCACCCTGCAGTACAGCCCAGCTGCACCCTGTAGTAAATGCTCAGCTGCAGTCTGGGCCATCAAGTGTTAGAAAGCACATCTCTGCAGAAAATGCAACTTGCTTAATCTATTAGCTGTGCTTACAAGAACTTATGTCTCCTTCTACAGATGCATTTAAAAATCTGACTTTCCTTTACATATTTTTTCATTCTCCTTTGTAACGAATGCCAGACTTCAAACACTTTTTCCTAACAGTCCAGCTTTATAATGTCTCTCCCTTTTCTTCACGGCCTCTTAAGGCTTTCCTGGCTGTTGAAGATGACCCTGAAGCATCTGCACTGGTCACACAGCTGCCATGATTTGAGGTTACCACTGATGCACTTCATCTCACTGCTCAGAAAGCAGCAGGGACAAGCCATGGAGGTGGAATTCCCCCAGTGTGACCCTCAGGACAGGCAGAGCTGGTACCAAACATGCAGGACCACTATTAGTAAGAGCAGTGAAGTACCTACCTTCAGTTCCCCTCCTGTTAGTCTGGACCACCAGCACCTATTTCAGGCACCATCCCTCTGCTGTTTTGCTATATCTTCACAAGCTACAGTTCTCCTCCATGAAGACACAATAGTGATGATCAAATTACTGCCTTAAAGAGACATTCTATTTATTGAAAAGAAATGGATCAAAGGAATTCCTACAACAATAAAAGAGGTCATATGCTAGTCTGATTTTCATTAAGATCTCCAGGTCTAGGGAAAAAAAAAGTAACTCTTATCCTCCTTCCTCAGCATGTCACCCTGTCCCTCCTGACAGCTTCTGGCAACAATCTTCTTTTTTCAATCCTGAGAAACCAATTGAAGTTTCCTTTATCTCCAAACCCCTTGCTCTGCAAAAACATTTGTATCATTTTGGATCCATGAGTCATGTCCCTCAAAGCTATTTGTTTATTTCTCCCACTGTCTTCCTTATGGATGACCTGGGCCATGTATCACAGAGAATTGTGTGGCTTTCCCATTTCTTATCAGAAGCAGCAAAGGTTAGAACAATGTGTACATAAAGGGAGATCTGATAACCCACCGTGTGCCACCTCCAGGTCATTCACAGCACTCATGCAGTTCCTTCTTGCCAGCAGAGTCAGTGCAGTGCATTGCTCTGCTTGAAGAATCACACCCCAAGCTTGCCAGAAAGCCATACCTTGAATTACCTCATCCTCTTACTCTGGCATAAGAGAATTTGCCCCTCTGCCTGTTTTAACTTTGAACTGACTGCATAAACTTCTACATTATCTTTGTCAGGTGGTGGATTTTTTTCAGTTGTTGTTTTGTTTTTGTTTTAAAATGAACCATTTTGGAATTTGTATGTAGTTCAGAGCTAATTTTAGCTTGATCAAAAAGTGCTCTGGGATGCTTGCACAAAAGGTGCCATAGATATATATTGCATTACATTGCATCCAATACCTGGCATGCTGAAAATTTGTCTAAATAGTTATGATCTCTGCATTTTCATAGGTTGAGAAATGGATTTTCAAGGGCAATTTGAGTCAAAGCTCATTCTTTGAGAGATGAGCTGATCACCACATAGAAACTGAGAAGGGATTTTTCATCAGTGGAAAACTGAGCTGCAGCCATACAAAAAACACCAGTGGATCTGGAGTGCACAATGCTCATTAGCTGTGGGTAGGAAGGTAGAGTCACTTGTCTTTGTCCATGTTCTGTTGGTAATGATGTAAGGCACAAGACAAGGACATCATGGTAGGTGAATCGATACTCAGAACCACTGAAAAAGTCTTATTTTCTCCACAGAATGAAGAAGCAGCAACACTCTGAGGTCAGAGCTGGGCTGTCAGGTATACATGGATAATTGCAAGCATTGCAGTTCCTATATGCAGTGTTCACAAACATGCATTGATTCACCACAGAATGCCTCCTAAAGAAAAGGAATTCTTAAGATTTCTTAACATTCTCCCATGAGAGCTGGTTTCTTTTTCAATTCATTGTGCTACCGTTACAACCTTATTTTTATTTTCAAGAATTTTCATTGAATCACAGAATTCCTCTCTGACACAGCTCACCTTTTAGAGATATTTTTCAGTTGATCTAATCCATTTATTTTACCTAAGAACTCCTTAGCCTGTTTGTTAAAAGGAACAACAAACGAAAACAAAAAAAACAAAGACCTAAGGACGCATGTAAAATGTAGCATCATTAACAATTCTTTAATATATACAAGCAAATCTGGCAACTTTAAATCATGTTACTACTTTGAAACATGCCACAGACTGTCTTTTCCACTTTCTACTTAGTGAATCTTCATAGGGTTTTTAATACTCTTTCTACTTTTGCCATGATCAAAGGAATTGCTCTCCGTTTGCTTGTTCCTCTGATAAGTGATAAAAGATGTCAGTGAGACTAATGAGAACTGCCTCCAGCTTCCTTCATAAAGCCCTGTAGAAAAGAAGTCACAATGCATCGTCAAACCTGCTAGTCTTTTAGGAAATAAAGTGTGGAAAAATACTAGGCACAAAGACAACAGGGGGATGGGAGCAAGGGGGAAAAAGCTTTTACAAAAGAAACAAGGATATTGGTGTGTAAGCAGAAATGTTACTCCCATCAATAGTCCTTATTGGGGTCAATCCTGAAACAACTGCACGTGCAAATGTGGAACTTCCTTTCTCTGCACAACAGTATTTGCCTTTTCACACACAGACATTGCACTTGCTGGAAAAGTCACATAACAGCTTCCCCCAGCCCAAGATACAGCAGTGTTAAAAATCAGAATCCAAATCCAGATTAGGCCTTCACTCTGCAGCGCTCAATGACAGTCCACTTTTTACTTTTTTCAGCATCTGCCAGGATCTTTTCAGTTCCAAAGTGGATTGTACCTGCTAGTGCAAAGGCTGTCAGTGAGGCTGAAGGCAGACTGAACACACCTTCAGGCCCTACAACCATGGGCATGTTTCCATTTACTGTCACTGAAAACAACTCAAACTCAATGGAACAAATGAAGCGTTCATGCATCAAGTCCCAAATAAGTGGCAGTATTTTAATTTGGGCTGTGAAGAGCTGCTCAGCCTTCTGAGCAAATCCTTCCTCCCATTCGTGTTTCCTCCAGATTTGCTGACCAATACCTCATCTGCAGGGGCTGCTGTGTGTTTTCTCTACCCAGATAATGGTGACATGCACACCTTGCTAAGGAAGGACAGGTAGTCACTCTTCCTGGAATGAAAGAGAAATCAGGGATGTGTGTGAATCAAAGAGCAGGCTCTGCCCACATATCCTCCTCCATGGCTGATGTCTAGGGCTCTGGTCTTTCAAGAATGTTAAAAAGATGCCAAAAGGTGGTGGCATTGTCATTTTTCCAGTGGTATTGGTTGATTGCACATTAAACCTGGGCCTGTGGCTGTTTTAGCAAGTTATGTGAAGGCTGAGAACAGAACAGTGTGATAGAGTATTGCAGCATTTAAGTCACCAAGCAGGAAATTGATTTGGTTTTACTTTGTTTTGCATCACTATTCCTGTTACTTTCCTAAAATGAGACTGGTTATCTCAGGCTGGTCATTTTTAAAGGATCCTGATTTATGACTAATTATAGCCATTTAATTTTGCCTGCAGACAGAGATTTCTAACTATACACATCCATTAAAGCAACTACAAAGGTTGGTAACAAAGGTAACAAAGAAGGTACAAAAATGTGCATTATAATGCAATATTTATAAGTTAAAATTAATCCAAGGAGGAAATGTACAGTTATCCAGCTATGTCTTCCTTTCCAAATTAATTGTTTTAATCAACAAAGGAAGGCTTAGCTTGCAACAGTTTGTTTCCAACCGTTATGCTTCTAGTAAACAAGCACCCTGCTTTTTCAGAGACTCAATGACAGACATGGCAAAATGGATATATTTAATTTTGAGACAATTTTAATATCATTATCTTTTTTAGGAAGATAACTGAAGAATACACAATGAAAGCTTCTCACTGAGTTCCACATATATACTTTAATAACCGAAAGAAATTGAGTAAATGGAACATAGGAGAACTATGATACCAGTTCTTTTCACTGGTACCAAGGAGTGATTCACTGACCTGATATGAGCACCTTCACAGACACGTTTTAGGGGTTTTTTTTAAAAACTTTGAATTATTTAATGCATCAGAATAAATTGGACTCAAAGTGGGTTTAAAACTTAATTTTGAAGTTTCACTCAAGAAAGATTTTTTTTAAACTGAAATTAAAAGCCCAATTTATTTTTAAATCATTGATTTTTTTATCTATCCTGCTGTTTCTCTTCATTAAAGGAAGAATGACTCTGATGCCTCAACAGAACAGAAACTCTGATCTTTCTCCTGGGGCTCTGTTTCCTCTTTATACTAATACTAAATATGAAGGGTCTACAGAATCTTAAATGAGGCAAAGAAATGCATTTCTAAGCTGGATAGGGGAGGGATTAAGTCAGGGAAGTAGCCTAGGGGAGAGTGGAGCTACATAAACAGATAGACACCCTGAGGCAGCTTCTCTCACCATTAGCTTCACTGGGCTGAACACCAATTAACACCAGCCCTGAGTCTGGCCGTACCTCCAAAGCCACACTCACACCTACTCTTAGGGCTGCACACTTCTAAAATAGCACAATTACAGTGTTAACCACCAAAACCCAGCCGAAGTTGCTTTTGATTCTGTTTGGATTACTGTTATCTAGTGAGAGAGCCAGGGAGTGCACTAATTAGCATAGGAATAAGCTGATGTTTGAATTCAATTTCCTTCATGATCATATTCACTGGGAGAATCATTGGTGGGGGAAGATACACAGTTCTGTGCTTCTTATTTAAGCTGACAAATGCTACCCTTGCAGCTTTCCCTCATGCAAACACCTGCAGAGAAACTGCCTATTGTATTCAGAACAAAAGCTCTTTTATGGCTTTTGCCACGTGAACTGTCCATTTTGTGCATTTTACTAAAAAAAAAAACAGGACACATCTTTTTGCCTATTTTTACAAATTTCAAAAGTTAAATATTGGAAAGGGAGTTTAGCAGCAACTTGCTGGTAGAGATTGAAACTCACAAAGACTTCAGCAGCACAAGGGATTGTAACATCCAGTCCTGCAACAAAACAGAGCCATGTCTCAGAGATTCCACAGGTGTCTGCCTGGGCAGGAGGCAGTGATGACTTGAAGGTTTGTAGCCTCAAAAGACTGATCTGGAACCTCTAGACTGTTGGAAAAAATGCCTATTTTTCAACCTCAATGACTGTGGACTCTTCAAGTGTGTTTATGACTGTGGGAACAGTACTGATTCTGTTTTAGGGCCACCTCAGAAAAACCTAGATACCATGTGAAAAATTTGTTAAAACTTTCTAGAGTATTTCAAGAGATACTGTTTAGTGTATGGATAATTTCCACACCTACACAGTAAAACTCAGTATCAAAGCTGAATCAAGGAGGAAAGGAAATGCACAAATTAGAAAAGGCAATGGCAATATGAATAGTGTCTTTCAGAGGAGGAGGAAAGGAGGTTATTGAGACATCCAGCTATGCACATTAACCCAGCCCAGCACTCAGCCAGCCAACTCCTTCTTGCTCTCCACAGCTTGGCTTGCCCCTGAATTCCAGCCCCTCCACCTCTCTCCTATTCTGCTAGCTACAGGCTGCAGTACTCTGAAACACAAAATTCAATTAAATCATTTGGAAAAAAGAAAGAACCCAACACTATCTGTTAGCTGAGACAGCTGCCCAGTTTGGCACAGGTGCATTTTGATACTGCAGCTGCCACCTGTTCCCACCCAAGGGAACAGGTGCCCACCAGGAATGGTAACTAAAGGCTTGTGAGCCAATAGTGCAAAAAAAAAGACTAAACCTTAAAACACCTTTCCCCCACCCTCCCTTCTTCCCAGGCTTCACTTTGCTCCTGAACTCTCTCCCTGCTTCCCCACAGCCTTGGCCAGTGCTGGATCTCTCTTGGACCTTCACTGGACATGGGGGAAACTCCTGGCAGCTTCTCACAGAAGCCACCTCTGGAGACCCCCACTGCCAAAACCCTGCCATGCACACCCAAAATACCTGGGTAACCCACTCTGACAGTCTCCTCACTATTTCTCTTCCCCAGGGAAAGAAAAGCATACAGAGTGCAGGATTTTTAAGAAAATTTATGGGGGGAAAAAAATTGAAGAAGAAAGAAAGGAACAGGATAAAGACAAGGGGAAAAAATGAAGGAAAGCAGTTAAATAAATCTAGCAAGGTTTAAAATTATGAGGGAAGAAGGAAGGGATTTAAAAGAATAATGAAATACTGACATAGAGATAAAACTTAACAAAAAAGTGCAGAAAAAAAAAAGGTGGCAGTTATTGAAATTAAAAAACACCTAAGTGAAAAAAATAAAAGAAAATAAAGACAACTTGACATAATATACACGTCTCAGTTACGGTCACAATATAGGCAGAAATCCAGAATGGCTTTCTTAAAGCCACGCTGTGAACCAAAAACTGGATCTCTATTCATTTTCAGCAAGATAATCATTACTCCTTTCATGTTACTCTTCTTCCAAAAAAAATCTGTCTGGAAACTTCCAAGTATCCTACAAACTGGAAGAATTTTCCACTTGAAAATTAAATTTTAAAAATGAAAAATGTACTGCATCTCCACATCAAAATATTTTAGACCGCTCTAAGAACACTATCAACTTTTCTTTGGCAAAAGAAAACAAAAAATCTCAAAGGTTTGTTTGGAAAATACTTAAAATTTAGAAGGAAAGCTGGCAGTTTTCCAAAGATGTTTTTGTTATCCCCACACAGAAAATGTAAAGGCAGCGAAATTATTACATTTCAAGTCTAGTAGAAATTAGATCCTAGATGTCTGCACCATCTGCTCAGCATATTATGCTTATTATTCATTCAGGTAATGCCTCCTTCCTTCAGTGGTTTCTGTGAAATCTACTCCAAAAAGCCATCCCTGAAAAGACAGGAAACCTGGAGAAACATGCTGAAGAATTGCTGCAATGACTTATTAGAGTTTTTCCAGGGAACTCAATTGATTTAAATTTTGTAGTATCACTTCTGGAAAGCATCTTAGCCAAAGCAATTTTTTATACTTGATCATTTATTATGGTATTCCTTTCACTTAGTAAGTTTTTCAATATGTGTAAAGGACTGGGGATTTACCTGTGTTATTTTCAGGGTACAGAGGATGGGAGTTACAGGAAAAACATTGGTGAAGGTTTGAAGCAGAAATGTCATCTAAATGCTTATTCTTGTGATCAGTTCCATTTCAGGGATGTTAGCCAGATCTCTTGTAACACATTTAGGCTTTCCTAAACAGGAAACCTTAGAAAAATTCATTTGAATGAACTGTAGCTGTGAATTAATGTTCCCAAGTGCCTTTACTCAGACTTGCACTTAAGGGTTTAACAGACCACAGTGCAGCAGAGTTTGGGGATGTGTCTGGTATAGTGGGAGATACCACAACCTCAGCAGTAATTATTTTTTAACAACATTATTCAAATTGGAAGACTCATACTGCTTTTAGCATCTTCAGTGCTTCAATTTCACTGTTTTTATCCCTGAGAGACCCAAGGTAATGAAGTGGAGAAATGGTTTTTCCTAGTACTGCACAGAAACAAGGAAAAAGACTCCACTACCATAAAAAACAACAATGCAAAACCTGGAAGATGGAATCCTTGTCCCTTAAGGCTCTTCCCAGAATGAAGAGCAGTGAACATTTCTTTGTTTTGGAACTGCCTGGACAGACACAGTAATTCCCATGGACAAAGGCTCAGTGAAGTCTCAGGATCAGTTACAAATCCTGTGGCCAGAGCTCCACTGAGCCCATGTATGGCTTTCCTTGCTATTCAGTGCCAACATTTTAGCAATTTTTAGCATCATTTTACAAATCTAATGCTAGAACTGCACGCTGCACCCCTCAGAAGTGCTGGGCACAGAGGTGAATGCCTTCTCCAGTGCCATTTCCTGCTCACATTGTGCAGTCAGTGGCTTCCCCACCACGATACCCACACACATTTCACAGGATCTGCTTTCACAGTACCACTCTTAATCACCAGGATCAGACTGTAACCCCTGCTGCTTGATTTGTTACTTTGCTTCTGTTTAAATAACTAGGGATGTTATTTTTCTGGTCCCAACCCTACTTTTCCACCCAAGTCACCTGGAAGGACAGGTGCCTTTGGTTGAAATCCTGCCATCAGCAGTGTCACAGCAGTGATGCTGCAGTGAAAAAGACTGGCTAATAACAGCCCTCACACTGATGCACGCCATCCCTGGAAACTGCTACTTGATGAAAATGTCTTTTGACAAATATAGCAAGATAAATCCATAAGTTTTTTAATTATTTCATGTTTTCTATAGACTTATTAGAATATTCTTTATGCAATAGTCAAAGTTTACACAAGCCTAAACAGATTCAATCTTTATGTATACAAACATTTTCATTCACTTCACTAGACTGATACATAAAAATCAGTAGGTGCAGGAGCAGCTTGGGGTATATTCTGATTTCAGATACTTAGATTTCAGTTTGAAACATCCTCAAAATGATAGTTGCTACAGAGTGAAAACATTTGAGACTGCTGAAGAAACCAACATTATGAAGCACAGAGTTCTTTACTGTCACATGCTGGGGGATACAGTCTGGAAGTACCACCTTCCACTCCCAGAATAAGCATGGACCCAGCAGTCACTAAAATGGGGAACTATCAGCATAAACCTGGAGCTTGAGCTCTGTCACTTTTTGTGTACACAGGCATTTAGATCCAGTATCTTCTCCATATAATTTATAACCTCATCTCTGAAAACAAGATTGTCCTAAAATATTTCAAAAGCTGTTCTTAGCTGAAGCTCAGTTTAGCTGTGCTTAGTGCTGTTCAGCTCAACAGCAAAATTCATACTGATGGTGAGGATAATTCTAAGCAAGCTTTTCAAGGGGAAGGGGGTTTTTTAATGGCTGATAAAGCACTGGTGTCAGCTGTGAGAACCAGGGTTTACTTCTCACTCTCCATCATCCTCAGAGCAAAGCAAAAAAGAATTTGGGCCTTTCAAAACATTCACTGCACAGAAGCACTGGAGAATAGAAACAGACACAGAACAGGAAGGTACAAAACTGGTGTGCTAAAACTACGTCTTGTCCATCTGTACCTTATACACAAATTCCTCCAGAAAAATTAATACCCTCCATCTGGCAAAGGAGGGTGCTTTGAGCACTTTGGAGCAAAAAGGCCATTATAGCTTAAAGCTCATTATATAAAATAAAACATATTTTTTAAATTTATAAATAAACTTAATATGCTCAGAGAAGAGAGCAAATTATTAAATATTAGGAACAGATGGGGAAATGTCAGACCACTGCTACTTGTATTTCCTGCATTTCACAGCTGGTTTGCAAGTATGAAGCATGCAAAGCCTTAAGCCACTGAGATCAAATGATCACAGTGGACCAAATTCTGTGTCCTTTACTCAGGCTATTTATTCTGCATTTGATTCAAGTGTTGTTTTGCCTGAAAGCTACACCTTCTTCTGCAAAGTGCTTTCACTCAGGACTGATTTTAAACCTCTTTAAGATGGTTCAGTAACTAAACCAAGTTTCCAAACCCCTCCAGACCCTTTGCCTTTAACTGTACATCAGGGAGAGAGGACTGTCCGGGGCATTCCCAGTGCCACCTAAAATCCCCATGCCTTTCCCTAAAGAAAATGGTAGTTAAAGCAGATCTCTTCCTTCTTTCCTTCAATTTATCATGTGTCTTAGCCTCCTCAACACTGTCAATCCCAGAAAATACAGAAGATATCTTTATTTCTGTGGAGAAGAACAAGACCTGTTTACTACTAAGAATATTTTCTCCTTGTTTAGACTGTTGTAAACACAGTTCCTATAAAATAAAAACAACCAGAAAAACCCCCTAACAAACAAAAAAACCCCAACAACAAAACATAAGTCAAAATCCTCTCCAAGAACGAATAGCTGGTGTCATTATATTTAAAACAAAAAGCCCTAGATGATAGATGCAGCCAGACACTGTGTTCCTTTTAACCTGAATCTCTGCCTGTGGGCCATATCATCCAAAAACCTCTTTGATACAAGTCAGGAACTAATGCTAGGGGCGTATCCAGAGCTGCACACTGGCACCTGCTGATTTGCCAACTCACAGGTTTCAAAAGTCTCGTAGCCTGCTCCTGGCACCTCTCGTCAGTCACTGACAGGAAGATCTTCCTCTGTGAAGGGCGATTTGCACAGCAGGGGACCTGCAAAGCAGCTGCCGCAGGTACTGAAGAGAAAATATAAGAAGCAAATTACATAAAAATCATTTTTTTTTTTTTCAAGGATCAGGAAAGAGAGGAGAGGAATTTGCTCTCATGAAAAATGGGGCACAGAGCAAAGAAGGGGGAAGAGAAAGCAGACATGAAAATGTCATAAAAACCTCAGAGTGCAATTGATGTAGCCAGTGAAAGATATTAAACGTCCCCTGGGGAGGGATTTGATGGCACACACAGAGGCCAGGATGTGTGTCTGTCATCACAGCTGCACACAAAGCACCTGCCTGGGTGTCCTGTCTGTGGTCCCCCACGGTCTCAGAGCAGGAGCAGAGCACAGCAGCCCCTGCTCCCGATGCCCATCCTCAGAGACAAACAGCTCATGATCCTGGCAGGATGGCAGAGCCCTGTGCACCGCAATCCTGTCAGCTCACAAGGCTCTGGAGAACATTTCTATGGCGAGCAGAGGGACCATTAGCACATCTGCTATATTCCCCCCAGAGACAAGCCTGAATTATTTAAAGGCATAAGAGGGAATACTTAAACTTCAGCTTGTCATATACGGAAAGGAAAAAAACATGAAATTGTACATTTAATCTTTACAAGCCACAAATCTGAAACCAAACAGGTTTAATTTTGGTTTTCTGCTTTACAGAGCAATATTAGAGGTTTGTCCAGAACTTGGCTTCTCTCCCATCCTGAAGCCCAGTTTTTTACTGTTCAGTAGCAACAATCAATCTCATCAGCACTCATCCCTTCTCCTGCTCTTTCCTCTTCCCTAGATCTGCTGTCACAAAGAATTCTTCTCACATCTGTAAAAAAGAAGCCTGAAAAATCTATTGTAACAATCATATCTTCATACTTTCTCCCTTAAGGGTTTAAAGACACAAAAACTGGTTTTGTTATGCCACTGTACAATATAAGCAGAAGATGAACAGAGTAAATTAAATTTAAAAATAGATACAGAAATAAAAAGCTAAGTAACAACTTTTTTTCCCCAGTTATTTCAGACTGCAGGATTGTAAAATGTTTTGCGATTTTTCAATGCTAGTTGGGCTGCTCATAGCTGTGCCTTGTAAGATCCCTAGAAATTCAAGTAAAGCCTCTTTAGGGGAGATGAAGCAGCAGCTGGGGGTGGGGGCTCTGTGGCTGCAGCACCCCTTGGTGGACTGTTAGCTCAGGCTGCCAGTGTGGTTGAGATAATTCTGTTTTAAAGTGATGGAAAAGAGGAGTGAGATGACAGCCCTTGACTTTGCTGTGGAGAGAAGCAGCTCCTTGGAAGACACAGGCAAAGGCCCTGCTGCTCTTTCTCAAGGAGCAGCCTGTCAAGAAGGGCTGTGAAATGGCATTACATCTCAGTCACAGCTGCCTCTTCTTGACTGGAGAAGAGCTAAGGATTGTTTTATTTCAACCTGCTGAGTACAAAAAGATATTGTTTGCCTCCCTCACAAATATCATCAGAAATATGATTATTTACAGGACAGTTTTTATATAAATGCATGATTCCAAGGAGTAGCCAAAGGCGACCCAGGCTTTCAAATCTAACAATACATAGATTTTACTATATTTAGGAGCTAGATCCAGCCTTGACATTTGCAGTTTTAAAATCTGAATTTCTGACCAGAAATTTCTAAATTTTGCTAGAAGTTCAAGTAAAGAACTGACAAGAACTAGAGAAGGAATCATACGAATTTGATATTTTAAAGATAAAATGGCTATCCCAATCTGTCTCCAATAATGTGTACTAACAGCTTAAACCTGAGACTTTGTAATTTCATACAACTCCAGCTGTGTGCCAGCACTTTAAACAATTCACCTTAACAGCTACAGTTAGAGAGACCCAATTCTCTAAATCAGCTGGGAAAGGTATTTCATAGCAATATGGAATAAATATTGTCCAACTTGTTAGAAGTAGTCATGACTATAATTAAAAGCATACCTAGGAGTAGCCATGGGAAAAATAGATTTCTGAAAAGTATTTTTTGAGGTAAAATTACATATGGATCCCTAGTGATAATGGCCTTTTCCATGGGAAACCAAGCTCAGCCCCCCAGGTTCCAAGCTTGATAATGCTTCAAGCTCACAGGCAGAACAACTGGCCTTTAGAACCATGAAAAATGAACACACCAGAGTTAAGTGAGAAAGCTAATAAATTACAGGTGAAGATGAATATTTTTCTAGGTGGTAGAAGGATATCTTCAATGATACAAAATTTTTTGCAAAACTGAAATGAGTCATTAAAAACAGGTCCTTTGCTGAGCTGTATGAGATGCCTTAAACTAAGCATTCAAAATTATCAAAAAGGAAGCAGGAAGTAAAAAGAGGTGGAACACAGGTCTGTCACTGGCTGTCATGGTGACAAAAAAAAAAAAGGAACAAAAATATCAGGCACACTAGGAGAGAAAAGAGGGGTCCAGAGTATCATTAAGTCAACAACCCTCAAAGAACAGGATGATTTTATAGCAGGAATTCCAGCGCTGCCAGGAGTGTTTTCAGTAGGACCAAGAGTGGTTGGCTGCACACATTTCAAACCCACTCAGACTTGTGGGCTTGAAAATGTGCTCTTGTAAGAGAGCTTCTGCATTCCACAGAGAAGCAGAACTCTCATGTTTCCAGAAGCATTAAAGGTTGCAGTTGATCTGGTAAACCTATTTATTGTCATAGTTGTGTACCAGAAGGTACACATGGCAATTCCCAACCCTACCACCACCTGGTACCTCACAGCAGTGTGGAAAAGCACTCAGGTAAAAAACATGCTGGTAAAATATTAAAAAGAGGATGAACAAGGGTAAAGTTTATATAGAAGTCTTATACAGTAGCCTTGATTTTTGAAAATAAGAAGATCTGAAATGCACTTACATGGTTTTCTTGTTGACCTGTCCTTGACCCAGGTCCCCAGAGAACACATTTTAGCATCGTGCTTTGTACCATAAAACTAAATAATCTTTAAATGGGAAAGAACACTCACCCTTTTCCCTGTCGACAAAGACTCTCAGAGAGACTTCCCAAAAGCAGTCCTTCCTAGGGATAGATACAGCAATGGGAAAATAAGGAGGTCACCTCTTTTTAGGCCAAGTCCTCTGCTGGTCCACATTGTCAGGATGTCTGATTAAAGTGTTTTCAACTCTTCTCTCATTGAATGAAAGAAACATTTGATTGGGTGCAGGTGGGGCACTGGAACTACAATTGCTAGCCTGAAACATCAATTAGCAGTTTAATTAAAAAAGCAGGATATTCTATAACTGAGAGGAGGAAAGATCAACACAAAGCTATAAAATCTAAAACCTGCAAGAACAGATTTTTCATTAATACTTCAGAATCAGACATCTACTTTCATCAATATTATTATTCCTTAAGAGATGTTAGAAGAAATTTATGCACATCAAAATCATAGAAGATACATTTCTTTGTGTTTCACACTGAAACTCATATTTGTGTTCAATTTATCTATGAAGGGAAATATGATGTCAGCTTTTGAGCTCTGAAAAATCTGCCTTTAGGGATAGCAGTCTTCTCCCAATGCCCATGCAACTTGGAGAATATCTACAAGATAATGTGAAATCATTTTTCCTCCCCCTTGGTCATTGCGTTAGTCCCACTGTCCTTACTTTATTTTAGAAAGGTGGAAGTAACTAATACCAGTGTACAGTTTTCATACAGATGGAGATTTAGCCAAAATGTCTTTTTCAGCACTGATTATGAACTGCACAACAGCCTCCACAGAGCCCATTATCCTCCAGCTAAGCTCAAGTAATTCAGCTTCAAGTTCTACAGCATTATCATGTATTACTACTACTGCAATAGCAAGACCAAGGCACTTTTCTTTAGCCTCCCTTTCTAAACAGCATATTGGCTAATACACAAGTACACAAAAAATGCTGCAGAAAGCACTTTCTGAAAGATGTTTTTCATTAGGGTTTCACTGCTGGTAGGCAGTTCACTGGAAGGCAACATCATGGGGATCATTGCTGAATTTGTGTCTGCTTCCCATGTTCTTCCAGGCATCTGCATTTAGATTATGTGTGCAATCCTGGCCCACTTGATAAATGCAAAAATTCCCATTGACTTTAATGGGGCCTGGATTTCTCCCTATTAATGTTTGAATCATAGAATCACAGAATGGCCTGGGTTGGAAGTGACCTCAAAGTTCCAATCTCCTGTGGCAATCCTTTTACTTCATTCCAGGCTAAAAAATGCATGAAACAATAATTCTCTGCTAATTGATAAATACAACTCGGGAACAAAGCTCCTGTAGCCTTCTGTTCCTATTTCTGCCCTTAATATATTGGTTAGTTTGTACAGTATTTTGACCTCCAGTGCTTTCAGCTCAGGTAACTCAAGTTCCTCCAGTGGACAATCTATGGGATTACTCATGCCTAGGAGTTAAATGCAAGTTTAGGTGATGAAATGTCAGGTTAGCTTTTTCACCAGATTGTAGGTATCAAAGATGATTTTTAAATTCACAAGGTAAAGGTTAAAATGGTTATATGTAAGACATTCTTCTGCTCTGTGTCAGTCTATATAGATAATAAATTATTTCAAGGAGACACTGTTTATTTTTAATGGTCTGTCTGGGGGTCTATAGACCCAGAGCTCTGATGCTTCTGCTCCTACTAACTTTTTTCTACTTATTTTGCCTTTTCTTTTTGCCAGGACAAAATATGAGGACACAGACTCTAAAAAGAGAACATTTTTTAAAGATTCATCCTCTGCAGAGCTGAATTGTCCAAATCATAACTAATACTGATTAATTCAAAATTCGCAGTAGCAAAATCAAAATGGGAAATTGCTATGGCTAAATATTGTCCAAATAGAGTCTCCCAAGTCCTTGGATGATTCCTTCTCCCTCCCACAACACATGTTCACCAGGCACAGCCTGCACTGGACACAGCCTTGTCCAAGGTAGGAGTTAGATACTTAGGACTGTTCTCAAAAAAACTCTCATCTGTTTTGAGGCTTTTAAATTCTTGTTTTGAAGAAGAAATGCTCTCTGAAATCAGGGAAAGAGACTGAAGCACAACAGGTACCCTGAGGGCTCCTCTGTGCCTCTCTTTGACCATGGACTGTCAATAACCACAACACTGCAAAGAAGCAAAACCACTTGACACTCCTATAGCATCATTTGGCTTCCCTTTGTAACACTGACCACAGGAAAGAATGGAAATGATTTGATGGATCTTTCCCCACTATTCAATATGGGTTTGGATGTGCAAAACACAATCTGGGCCTGATTTCTTTTTTTAAAATCAAAAAATAGGGAGATGTCTGTACAAAACAATGGCAAGTTAGTTTGACTTAGGGTTGTTGTGTCCAAATAGTTCAGTACTTATGCCATGACATTTTAGTTATTTAAAGCTTCAGTTTTTTTGCTTATTTGTCTCAGCTTTCAATGGAAAAAATGGGCAAAAAAGGGGCAAGGAAAAAAAACAACAATACAAGAAAAGGGGGGGGGGGTGGCGGGAAAGGGAAAGGAAACCTCATGATTTTTTGTGGTCTACCCAGTTTTGAGTCCTCAGGCTTACTGACAATTTAAAATCACTCAGATTTTCAGTAACACATACAAGATGTAAGGTGTTATGACTGACAGCTGACTCAATGACATCTGTTCAAGCATCACATGCAATATACTAATAGTAATGCAAAATAAAAACTATTAATGCAATTTTTTCACACCATAAGAAAGACAGACATTCAATTTTATAACCAAGTTTTCAGGCTGGTTTTAACTTTGCCTCTTAGCAGAAAACACTCATCCCATAATTGTATTTTTGTTTGTCAGGCTGCCAGGAAATGTCTTACAGATATTATGATTAGCTCTACCTGTGTACACAAATCAGATTTTTTTTTTTTTTAAGCTTAGTATTACCTGTAACTCAAAGACTAAAATCCATTCATATAGATTTGCAAACATTCTCTTTTTGAGTGTAATGTGGTACTAGACTGTATCCATAAATCAGAATAATCTGAATCACCAAGAATGTGATTATCCTATTTACAATGGAGCTCACAGAAATAAATATCATTTGTTAAAGTTCCTGTTTCTGTATGTGAGTAGGCCAAGATATGTCAAGAAAAACACAGGGGGTTAAAACATTTGTGGATGTTTTGAAGGGTAGAGTAAGGACATATTTGTTCAGTAAGTTCTGAAATATTTCAAGACTGTCTCACTCTGTACCCTCAGGATGGAAAAAACTGTTTAAAACTGAGTTATTTTTAGTGAAGAAAAACAGAATAGATATTTCTTTACTGCTCTTTCTCTACTGGCAGACTTGGAAAGACAATGAGGCAATAAATTCAGGATTAACTTCAAACGCACCTGTCTCTTCCAATTGCAAAAGTCTTGTTAATATCTGTGTAAGACTAATAGAGAGGGTCAGACCACGACATTCTGGTGAGCAATACCAGCAATATTTTACAGGACATTATGTGGAGCATCAATCAAATGTTGTGTAAGAGAAAGTATATCTCACTTTCTCAAAGCACTGAGAAGGAAGGGTTTGTGAATAGTCCTTTAGCCTCTCAGTGTCATTGTGCCAATCCAGTAAAGACTGAGTATGCACTAAATTTCATGTGCTGAAAATTCAGCGGCTGCACAGCCTTTTCTGCATCTGGAGCTCTGCCAGTTTTCATGCCCTTTGCAAGACAGTAATTATAGTTTGCAATTCTAAACTTTCCTAGATCTGCTATGATGTGCAAGAAGATGACATTTAAACTTTCCTTGACTTCATCTACTTTAGTCACTTTACCTTTCCAAAGATGGAGAGGTCGCAAGCTGCTCTAGAATGTGCCTGTCTCGTGTTGGCCATTGCTCTGCAGTCCTCTGAGGAACAGATGGAGTGTTCACTCACAGTGCTTGACAAATCCTACTATTTTCACAGTCATGACTATTAGCTCCCCATTTCCTTTCATTTTCTAAATCCTACAGTAATTTGAGAAGAGTGCTGATCCAAGAACAGGAAACACAGAGAAGCCTTTTGGACTCTGGGCCCCGCTCTACAGCTAGCACAGCAGCAAAGTACCTGCTCCAAAGAGTTGTTCCTGTGATCACACATGCACGTGCTCTCAGTGTCTTCCACCTTGCTGTAAGAGTCTACAAAATATACTCTATAACATACACCAAGTTAATAGAGAAATATTAGGAGGATTACATAATTTCTCAGGACCACCAAGGACCTCAGACAACAGGCACTAGTTGAGCCCAAAGTATTTTCAGGAATCTCTGTGGATTCCATTGCTAATAAAACCTCAGACCAGACAGAGATAATCTTACTTGGCTTTCAGCATCCAGCCTTAAGAGGTAAATGGTGATAATACTGTTCTGACTGAGCTTTTGTCTTGTAGAAAGGATATTTAGCACCACACAGTGTATCAAGCCTCATATTAATAAATGATGCAATTCATTTCAATCAAAATTATTGCCACAAGCACCAAGAAGTGTAATTAATATTTTCTGGTGTTCCTTGTCTCATAATTGTTTTTATTCAACATGAAGGATCATTAGGAGTCGTATCATTCTGAACAGAATGCTGCATCACAAATTCCTCGTGGTAAGCTTTACTTTAAGGATTTTCCACCATAAGAAAATCAGGTGTAAAATACTTATTTCAGTGCTTTAATGCTAAAATGAATGGTGGTATTTAACTTAGTATGGCAAACACATTTAAAACGTTTTATGTTGCTGAGAGGCAGCTTTCTGAAGCTGGTAAAGGAGCAGGTAGACACATGTCCTCACCTGCAACACCACTGCCACAGGCTGCCAAGCCATGTCCACCTCTGCATTAGTGGAAAGCTGAAGGATGGAATTAAATTCCCTGTCATCACATCAACACACACACACAAATTCTCGAGTCTCCTATGTATAGCAATTTCCCTGGATATAGTGGTGGAAAATACATAGTTTTTGCTATGCAGGCTGTAACATTAATGTCTGAGGAAGTCAGTGCCAATTGAAATCAATGGAAACTGGATTTACTGTCGACGGTTTTTACAGCGGGAAGAGTTCGAGCTGCCGTGTGGGATTTTCTGGGTTCGCTGCGACACTAGGTGGCAGTAGTTGTTTTAGAAGCCTTTTTTTGCCTTTCTTTTTTCATTTCGATCCACAAATAGAAGTGGAAAAGCACACATAATAAAAACAGTGCTGATTCCACTGCCAGTTGACGAGGATGGGAAATTCAGTCTCAGTACTAGAGAGAAGCACAGCATAGCTTGAGAGCCAAGACAAAGGATACATCCAAAAGTGATGGCCAGTCCCAAGATCCTGCTAAGAAACCTCTGGGAAGGGCCAGAGAAACCCAAAGAGTCTCAGTCTGTCGTGGGAAGGTTTCTTCTAAGGCCTTCCCAGAACATGTAATTTCTTTCTCTTCTAGGGCCAGTCACTATGTCATCAAGAGATTCTGGACTCTTTTCTTAAATGTGGGAAAAACGCTGAAAATTCACCTTTTAATTTCCCCTCTCCTCCTTTGGACATAAGTTATCTCAGGACAAGAAGAAGTATGTGTGTTAATAAAAACTGAAATGATCCACTTCCTACACTGCATGCAGTCAGGTATTATTAACTAGCTTACTTAACTAACTCTCAGAGAAGAAATGTGTTATATTCCTATCTCATCATTTATTTATCAAGCAATGAAACAACAATTTATCTTTTAGAAATTCTGGTTCATCAAATTCTTTCATTCAAATGGATTCAAACAGCACTATCTCATGTAATAGTGTACAAAGAAATAATTTCCAGCTTCTACACTTTAAGTATGCAAAACCAAGAATTAAATACCATTAGGTCAATCTAAAAACTCAGGAGTGTTCTAAAAAATATAATAGACTTCAATTTCTCCTGAGCCTGATATTTCCTGATCCTATAGAACTACATATAGTCATTTTTTTTCTCTATATCCATCTACATAAAATAAAGTGCTTACTTTTATGAAAGTTAAGATTTTCACCTAATCATTCAGTTGAGGAACCAAAGCTTTAAAAAATGTTGTGAGGCTTCATTGGACTTGCAAGAATTGTCAATGCTGCATTTCAGGAACTATTGGAATGGTGCTTTTAGAGACCATATACATCAACTCTTCAGTGGGCATAACAACCCTCTGTAGCTCTTTTGGGCAGCAAGAAAAGCAAGAAATGGCTAGGTTAGTGGGGGAGGGGGTTACCAGCACATGATCCATGCTATAATCTGGTCAAAAGTCCCTACTTGTAGAAAAAAATTTATGTTTTTAATAGGTCATAGCTTGGAATTTGGGTTTTTTCACCATACTCTGAGACACACTCCACCATCACCAGCTGAGTTCCCCCTTGGCTTATGTTGGGATGTTGATCATGAGCAAGAACTAGTTTAGAATTAGGTTTTTTCATAAAGACTATTTGAGCACCGAGTCTAAATAACGAAAGCAGTTCCAGTCATGGCACAAAATATCCTGGCTAAAATGGGGCCAATCTCTCCACCAGATTTCACTTTTGAAACCATGTCCTAAGAGAAATGAACAGTCAGGACAGCACTGAGGACCACAGCATTCCAGAAGAGAACAAGAGCACTGCAGGAGTTCTAGTAAATGTGGAATTTCTGATCAGAGCCCATGCAGAACTTTCATTTCTCTGATCCCAATGTAATTTGCCATCAGACCAGATATTTGAACTCATCTATCCTAATCTAGTTCTTGCATTCTTCTCTTCTCAAAGAAAAAAGAAAACAGCACATTGATTTTTTTGTCTTCAGACTGACAATGACACTGTGCAGACTAATAGTAATACAGTTATGAACTCCAGCTGTCTTTGGTAAGGAAAAGCCATTAACATTGGCTTTCCCTTTATCCCTTCCTTTTATATCTATTTGCTTGTTAGCTGAACTTTCTTTGTACGTCTTGAAACCCACTGTAATAATTCATACGGATTGCAAAAGACATGGTGGAAGAAAAGGCTGCAAAGCCACTTATTTGTAGTTATCTCAGTTGTTGATCTTAGCCAATAAACTGCTGACTGATCACTGCAAATGTTTCTGCTTATAGCAGATATGCAAGGGGCTGATACTTAATTCATTTTAGCTTCTGCTGCTGCTGGTCTATTGGCACAACAGCTGGAAGGCTGAGAGTGCCCCAGCCCGGGCACAGCACCAGGGATGGGGCAGGTCTCAGGGTGCCTGTGCTGCTCTGGGACCTGCCACACTGCCCAGCACGTGCCACTGGTGTCCCCTCAGAAGTGCAGAGACCTGCACAAGAGCTGTGTCAGCTGCAGAGGGAAACGTGCAGCCCACTTTGAGGCCTGCCTACCACAGCCAGTGTATTTTAGAGGAGATGGGGCAAGGGAGGAAAGTCACAAGGCTGTGCATGCACAGAGTGGGAAGGAAATTTGATTTCCAGTGGCAGCTTTCTACCATCTACAGTAGTTCCCTGGGCTTTCCCCCTCTCAGTTTTATTTCTGTAGTGCTCCTGGTGCTGTCCCCTCTCTGCCAGGATGGCAAGGTGCTCCATTCCTGTCCTCAGGGCTCAGCTACCAGCCACAGCACAGAGCTCTTCTGGCATTTCATGAACAACCCGTGGAGCATCTCTGCTTCGGGATCTGCTCTACATTCATCTGAAGGATTCCAACCCACAACAATGAGAAAAGCTGAGAGGATAGCAGTTGGATGTTTAAAACACTCCATCTGTGCTTCTCCCTCATCTCTAGACAGGCACTCCCAGCTACCCACAGGCACTTTTACCTCTGAAGCCCTCATGGGAATTTTATCCTTCATACGCCTTCAGTTTTGAGCCAACCATCCCAGTGCAAAATGCACCCAGCCTGTGTAAGGGCAGCCCTACACAGCCCTCACACCCTGGGGAGGAGACAGCTAAACACAAACAGTGGTGTGCACAGCTGCACAGATCAATACTGTCATTACTTCTCTTTATTCCCTGCCTTCCCCCTTCCATCTGTTTTCCCTTGTCTTAAGAAATGGCATCTTTTGGCAAATGAACTGGTTTTTGCCCTTGCTTTGAACTAGATCTGGGGTTACCCAGCTGCAATCAGAGCTCTCACACCCTGCAGGAGCCCAGGTGATGAACACAGCCCAGAGAAGCTCAGAGAGGGGCTCACACCCAGCTCCTGCCTGCTGCACAGGAGCCACGCAGGGCCTGTGCAGCACTGCAGCTTCGGTGTCCAAGATAGGGGTGCAAGTGATGCAGGAGCAAAGGGATAAATTTCAGACACGTGGAGAATGCCTAATATAAATAAAATAAACTGCATAAATCAAATATTTAGCTTTTGAAATGCTAGCTGTTCCAGACGTAAAAATCTAAACAATTATCCCTGAGATAAGCATCACAAAGTATATTTATATTTCCCCCTAGGTTTTATTTTGTGTTCATTAATATATACAACATTTTCCTTTTTAAAAACACTTTATGAGCCACATGCTCTCTCTGTGTACTTTTATGGAATTGCTGTTGGAGTTGGATGAAGCTGCATTTGCATTCAAGGGAGAACTCAACTCACTGTAATCATGCCTAATTTGTTGGAGCACTGAGTATTTAAATCAGATTATTATAATGTTTACAGCTCCCACAACCCTCAAATTGCATGATAATTGTCATGTCATGCAATTTATAGCTATGCAGGCTCTGCTCTAAGACTGACAGGACTATTGTGTATATTATTAGTCAAACATTTGTGAATCTGAAGAAATTACGAGGAATCCAAAAAAAAGTGAGGAGCAGACATTACCACAGGCAAATACAGTTTAAAGTAAAGCCCTTCCATTTTCTTACTACAAATATGCAGCCTTTCTGCCCTTTTTGATCCTAGTGGCTTCAGCTGACACTTTCAGAGGTTCAGGTGGTAACAGCCCCCAAGAAAACCAGCACCGGCCAAAGTTGAAACTCTCTACTAGCATATATTCTTCTACTATTAGGCATATTTACTCCCTCAAGTTTATTCCTGATATCAGACAAATATTAAGACTACAGTGAGAAGCATTCAGGAAAGAACTATAAAGTACCTGGAAAAAAATGTGCACAAAGCTTCAGTTTCACTCTGCTTCCTCTGTAGAAGCAGCCTGTGTGGAATTCAGCTGAATTACAAACTTATAAGCAAATATGTAACACTGAAAGAAACCCACCCTGATCATTTGACAGCATTTAACACAGAGTGGTAATGCTTTGTATGTAAGTTTGTGGATGCCACTATAAAATCACTAAGAATAGTACTTTTTCATTAAGAGGAAGGAGAGAAAGGAAATTACAAGACAATTATATTTTCTGTCTCCAAACTATAATTTCCACCATTACAAAATGCACACAGCTGAAACTCAGTGGAGATGCCACTACTAAGGTCCTCTTGTAGAAGGCTGGGAGAAATGTGGTGCTGGTCCTCCATTTCTCAGACACAGATCCCCCTCCTCGGGGCAGCAGCTGGCACTCACATCCTGAGATGCACAGCCAGTGGCAACTCCTCGTTCTCCTCTTTTAACCCAGCAATGCCAAATTAGTGGGGAAGAAAAATGAAGGAAACTGCAGTGATCAAAGAGGAAGCTTTGCAAAGAGGCATGTGTGGTTGGTTGCTAACTGAAACACAATGTCAGTGGTTCTTTTAGAGCAGGAAGTCAATTCTCCTGTCACTTATGGGAAGGCTGACAGAAATTTGTGCAGCCTTTGAGAGAGGCTGTTCTGGAACATCCCTGTGGAGGGATCTCAGGCCAGCTGCTGGCAGTGGGATGGAGCTGTGGCAGGAGGAAATGGCTTGTAAGGAAATGGATTACAACTGAGCCCCAGACAGGGGCAGGCTCTGGCCCACTGCGGGAGGCCTTTGTGGCAGTTGAGATGCACACTGCACTCAAAGTGCTTCATTAAAAATATCTGAAGGTTCTAAGCACCAGCACCTTGCTATTCAAAAGTCTCTTATACCTGTTCTCTGTAACCTCCCATGTCCAGCTCCACACAGCTCTGGCTCTTTCTCTCCTTCTCCAGTTCTGGCTGGCTCCTTCCTGCCCCTATCACAGCTGCCTGACCCTTTCTGTCCACAGCACAACCTCCTCTCCCTCCTTCCTCACAGCACACTGGACAGCAGACCCCAGCTAACTCCCTCCCAGCTCACTCACTCTTTATCACACCCATGAGAGGGCAAGGCTGTTCCCAATCTCTGGTAATTAACACAGCTGCAATATATTGGGGCAAGATTACCTTCAGCACTATCTCTGTCTTCCCACAGGGGGTGGCAACCATGTGGGCAAAAGGGCTGAGGAAGCAGGTGGGCAGCAGCCACTGCCAAACCCCCATCTTGACCTCATCAATAGCCAATAAAGAAATAGAACAGAAACAAGTTACAGATGGCAAATAACTAAATAAAAAATCATAAAGCTGCAAAAAAGGAGCTCTTCTGGGGAGCAAACTGGCCTTCGTACCACCGATTCTGACTGAGAAAAAGAGATTAAATTGTTTGCCTCATTTGCCTTATGTCTTCAAGGCATGATTCATATACCCTAGCATTATGAATAGCTTGAAGTATTTATATGGTCAGTGATCATCAACAAAGAAAATAACACTTATAAACATGTAAACATTTTCTCATTCAAGAAAACACAGTCATGGACATAGAAAAAGAAATAAATCCTAGAGACCAGTTTCTAATAAAAGCTGATTGTAAAACAAAATGGAGAGTAGGAAAATGATACGCTAAAAATCAGAGTATTAGATTACTTCAAAAATCAAGAATTCAAGTAAGTAAAACAACTCTTTTTTTTTTTTTAATTGAAAAAAAATCAACTTCAAACACACCTGCCAACGATTCAAAATTCAAATTAACCTGTGGAACAGAAGACAAGCAGCAGACAAGCATGGCCTTTGGAATGTGCTACTGGAGAAATGTGTAAGATAAATGAAACACAACAGTCAAAACATCCAAATCTCCTGTGAGTCATGATAGATAATTCTCAGGAACGTGGTGGATGGTGATAGCCAGAGAGCTTCAAAAGACAAGGACAAAACATTAGTTTAGTAACAGCTTCTTACAAAGAAGCAGGAACTATTTGTCCAGGCATATAAATTGTTAGATGAATATCTTACCATGATGAGGAAAGGAAGATGGGAGCTTAAGAAGGATAAAGAGACAACAATGGAGTTATGATAACATTGCCTTGCTAAAAATTATTTGTAAAACAGAATTAGGTATTACATGCTAGACTTTTCTAATACAGCAATCCAGAGAGAAAAGAGGTGGAGGGCTGTAGGATTTTGTGCATCCACAATGCCCTAGGGTGGCTACATCAAAGAGCAAATGGAAGCAGTGTCCAGCAGCATTCCCAGGTGCTGTAGCAGAAATACCAGATCTGGGAAAGTGTCCATATGTGTAGGTTATTATCACTAAAATACACTAGATAGCAAATCTTGAGGACTGCCTCATGCTTAGCAAAAGCGATGCTGGAGATCTGCCTGGCCTGTCTGTCTTACCAGGACATTCCTCCCCTGACAATCTCTGTACAGTAACAGTTATTAAACCTTTTTTATTACCACCACTTTTCTTGCTGTTTTGTGCTTGTTTGTTTGGTTTGCCATCCAGCAGAAACAAAACAAGTTTTGTACCCACATTGGAGGGCATGGTCAAACCTCAGTGGTACAGTGGTACCGTTCAGCATGTTTAAATCCCAGTGGTAGAATGAGAACAACCTCCAGAGAAGCAAAGCAAGCCCCAGCAGGCACAGGGGGCACGGCAGAGCCTGCACTCTGCTCCCAGGGCCTGCCAGGGCTCCACTCCTGCCTCACAGCCAAGCTGGGATCGGCACAGAGCCTGTAGGAGATGCCAAACCAAAACAAGCCCCATTCCCATCTCCACACGTTTCTGTGTCAGAGAACAGTGCAATGTCCCTAAAAACCCACAGGAGACTCTGTGCTCCCTCCAGCCTGCTGCTGCAGGAGCAGGGGCTTCCACCAGCGAGGAGCCACACCAGGGTGGTCGTGTCAGCTACTGCGTTCCCCAGCTCTGCCTGCAGCTCTCCCTGGGCATTTCCCCCAGGAGGTGACAAATCTTCAGCCCAGCTTAGCCCTTGGAGGAGGCCATTTCTGCATGGGCTGTGCCACAGCTGTCAGGTCAGCTTGTGAACATCACTGCTAGGCAGGGCTCAGCTCAGAGCACACAGGCTTAAGGATTTATTGACACTCAAAAACACACACAAACCCCTCTCTGCAGCATGTGATCCCTGGTTCCAAGATGTCTCTATGCACAAAATGTTACCAGGCCCAAAAGTTCTATGATTTTCTTTTAAAAACTGGTAAGTACTTATTAAAGATAATTATTAAACTTCAAGTTTCAGCAAATGCTTAAAATACAATGTGTGGTAGGAGCTCATATAAACTGCACCTGTAAGTGACATCTTTGCAATGCTCTTGTACATAGGAAGCTCAAAGCTATTTCTTGCCAGCAGCAGTGATCCGCAGACTTTAGATGTTGTTAAAAAGCTTACAATATCAGCAGGGCAACTGCTGCCTCCATTAGAAACATGATACTAAGATGCTGATTAATACCAGGAGGGGGCTTTAATCAGCCAAAGCCATATGCTATTTCACTTAAGATGAAAGTGCAAATGATAATCATTATTTCAGAAAGGATGTATTTAAAAGAAGAGCAGAACAGCAAGTGGCATCTTTTTATCATTAGAGCTTCTTCATGCAGTCCCTTTTTTTCTAAAGCTTTATAAGCTTTTATGAACATCTGGATCATTTCTTCATTATATAGGCTTCCAATATCATTATGTTTGATGTAGTGTTTTTAGTGCAGTTATGCTAAATGTCTAAATATACAATTAATTCCTATTAATTATAGTTTTCAAACTGGTGAAATTATCCATCATTAACTTAATCACTTGTATTTTATCTTAAAATTGTATTCCCTCTTTTATAATCCCTACATCTAAAGCCATTTCTTCCCTGGGCTTTGTGTGATGCTTTGCATGCTGTTTGTATAAAGGTTTGCCAGCCATTTTCAACTGCTTGTAGAACTGAGGCTGCCAGCGGCAGACCATTTTAAAATAGAACCTAATTCAGCTTAGTTGTTTTACCAAGAAGTGCTTCAGAGAGAAAGGAAAAAAAGAAGTGAATTTGGATCTGTAAAGGGCAAGACTTCATTAGACCTGATGAATCTTTAGTTCTGTATTCCTTACGCCAAGGCATGGGGGGTGAGGGGGGCTTAACAAGAGCAGAGTAAAGGAAGAGAGTTATTCACTGGTTTCCACTTCACGTGGCAGTAATTCAGCATGAAAAGAGCCAAATGATTTGGAAGTCTACATTGACTGTACTTGAAGAATTAGGAGCATCTTTAATGTCAAGTTACAACACATCTAAAGAAAAAAAACCATCTCCAAAGCTTTTTTTGAACACTCTGGCCTCATTTTAGGCTTATTCTGTGGCTTGAATTGGAACTTATATTATGACACATTAGTCAAATGCCTCCCCCAGTTTTGAAGCCTCAAGTTGAATGGATATTCCCTTTTCTTTCATATGGCATTTGCGGAATGAAAAGAAGAAGAATCAAAGGATTAAAAACACCAGAACAGGCCTGCTTGGCTCTCACCAGTCTCCTTTCAGGCACTGAGAGGCAGAAGGAGTACAGCAAACCAGAACTGCTCTTAGCACTGATGAGACACAAGTATCAGCTTTGTGCTATGTGGTATGTCCAGTATGGAAAAGCCCAGTTACTGTCACTGTCACTTACTTGGTTCCCAGCACTCCCTCTTCCTGCAGGAACCCCTGGAGTGGGTGATCAGGCTGAGAACAGGCCATGGTTCTCACTCCAGCCAAGAGGTTCCCAAGCCCAGTGCCCTGGGGCTCTGTCCATGCACAGCAGAGCACAGCCACCAGGAGCCTGTGCAGCATGGCACTCCTCCCTGCCAACCCAAACCTCCCTGGCAGCACCTTTCTGATTTGATCTGAGGCCAGTAAAAAGCTGTCCATCTTCTGGACTCTCACCCCACCGCAGCTCAGGACACACCTCAAGTGGTTCATCATCCTGAGCAGCTGTTTTCTAACCCCATCACTCTTCTTCACTGTTGTAGTCTTTTCTCTGCTGGACCTGAAGTAGCTTAAATGACACTCACATGTATCTTTTACAAGGAATGTAGTATTGCACCGGTTTTGTTCTAAGGGCTCACAGAATGCCTCCTCTGCTTGAATTTACATAATTTATATAAGAACTGTTAAATACATCAAGAGCACAAAGACCTCTAATTCTCAAAAATAAAGCTGTCTTCTTGTCTTCGATTTCACTGGCATTTTTGTGGTAGCAAATACTTTCTCCAATTTCAAATCTTCAATTCAAACGTCTCCTATAATTTCAGAGAATGCTTGTCACAGCTCTGGATGTCCCACTCTTCTAGTCAGCTTATTTAGGATATTCTCCTTACTCATGATATGACGTGATATCAAATGATCATTTGGTGCTCAAGTTTCCTTGAAGGAATACATTTAATTACAGTTCCAGCTGCCTTGGAGTCACAAAACCATGTGCTCCTGCTCTACTTACCTTCCAGGCTCCCATATTAGGAGGCTAACATACTGAAACTACAATTCCCAGTACCTTAGATTACAAATGAGCAGATTCTACATTGCTCCCCCCTCCCTTTCATAACATGCTGGAAAATTCTTTCTTCTGTCAAAAAAAAAAAAAAAAAAAAAAAAAGGAACCAGCTTGACTGACACTGAAAACTTTGTTCCAGTAGAGACACTAAACAGGAGCCAAAGTTTGTTTTATTCCTTCCATAGTGAGACAAGGTTGCGGCTGGTTTTGAAACTTTGTGGCAGCATGTGAGACCCAGCAGCAAAGTTGTGCCCGCTGGGGATGGGATCCTTCGGTCTGTTTTAATCACTGCTCTATTTCCTTTCAGCTCCTGCCCCTCCTTTGGCTTTGCTTTCATTTTTACTCCCCTCCCCTAAATGGAAAATTTAAAATATAAGGCTCAGGCATCCGACCCATGGCTCACCTCCAGGTGTTCCACAAAATGCCTGCTCATCACAGGGGCTGCTTTGGCTCCAGAGGGCAAAGCTTCTAGCTTTGATCACCCCAGATGTATTTTCTCCTCATAATAAACTGAAAATTACTATCATCCCTTTTGGGTCTCCAACAGCTCATTTGCCCTTTATTTCTTCAGTAAGGCATTCTAGGAATATAGTGGTAAAAAGCTACACAGTCTAATGCAGTTTTAAACCAAAATTCAGAAACAGTAAAACTGAATTGTCTTTGCACAAGTAAATTAGCTGTGAGGTGCTTCAAGATCAAGACAGTGACATCCAGACCCTGCAGGAATTTAGGGTTCACTTCAGAATTTTCTAAGTTAGGCTAACAAGGATGGCCCAAAGTCGGCTCTTTGTAGTTCTGCGTAATGTACATACCATTCCTTTGTAAATCCCTCCTGACTAAACACAGAGAGGAGAATACTCTCAGTTGCTTCTGGGTAGTGCAGAAGATATCCACATGGCCACTTTTCAAACTTGTTCTGGAAAAGAGACCAGGACTGATTCCAGAATATAAGCAGCACTGGACAAGGCCTGTGGTGCACCTAGAGCAGTTCTCTGTCTCCAGCAATGGAGAAGTGACCTTCAAGCTCAGCCCTTTATTTCCTGTATCTCAGCCAGTTTTCAGTAAAATAATCTGCCACTAACATTTTTGCAATGCAGTTTCTTCAATTGCCTTTTGTGTGTAATATTCAAAAAGGTCTTTTGAAAATCAAAATATTGATGTGCACATGCTTATTGACACCTCAATATTGAACTGTAGCAGGTCAGGGGCAGGACTTCCCTCTCCAGAAACTCTTGCCCACTCTGCCCTCACTGTTCTGTTTATCCCAGGATCCCTTCTAAAGCTCTTTTTTTTTTTTTTTTTTTGTTTTGTTTTGTTTTGTTTTGTTTAGTCACCATTTGAGTAACCTCATACAGAAACACTCAGGTGAAGTCTTCAATTTCTCATGTTCTTCAGGCATAGTTCACTCCACCAATGCCACAGCTACAGTGTGAATGGTCTCTGAGCATTAGTACAACCTGCAGCATCCCATGGGTTCATTCCATTTGGTGGTGTAATGGGTGACAAAAAGCTTGCAGCTGCACCTAGATGTATGATATAAACACAACATTCTGTACCTTCACTGCTGCCACAAATCAGCCCCTTCTGGAGACCTTCTTTTAAATTTAGGTTTTTTTCCATGATAAGATTCTTTAGAATGAGTACACAGAACCTTTAAAAGATGAAGGTGCTTGGCTTCTAATTATCCCTTTATTTACAGAAAGAGTTGGGGGTTGCAGCCTAAGGGCAAATAAACAAACCAGGAGATATAGACAACACCACAAGGACTAATCACTAGGAGGCTCAGTTTGTATTAAGATGCTCTGTTAGGCTGCAGGACCTTTGAAAGTCTTTCTGTATCCACTGCAGTCTGTAATTATCTTGTCTCTTTAGATTGTGATCTCCTCGTGTCAGTGATTGACATGATACATTTGTACAGTGCCAGTAAAACAGGAGTCACAACACAGCCCAGGTTAGGACCCTGAGGTGCTGCTTTAGTAACAACAT
This sequence comes from Cettia cetti, assembly GCA_013401135.1. Classification (NCBI taxonomy): domain Eukaryota; kingdom Metazoa; phylum Chordata; class Aves; order Passeriformes; family Sylviidae; genus Cettia; species Cettia cetti. The sequence continues at coordinate 2,837 of VZUI01045641.1, read as the reverse complement.
CACTCTCCTCCCCTGGCTTTGCAGTAATCCACAGCTACATTAGAATATCCACCTGCTTTGGGCCATCTGGTATACATAAATGTCCCTGTGTCTTTTTACATGTAAATATAACTCTTTGAAGACTCTTCTTATTGTTACCAGTCACTGCTTGTTAAGTGCTCTTGGAGTTCTCTGCCCTACAGGAGAGAGAGGTGGATCCCAGGAGTGCTCAAGTCCAAGGAGAGCAGCAAACAGACATGCAGTGGGTGAGCCAGGAGCTGGTTCCCATGGAGTGTCCCCAGGAGGGGACTGCACTGGAGCTGCTGCAGGTTTCAGGGGGCTGGGAAAGGGGACAGGGTGTACATTCTCTTAACAGCTGTGCTTTTGAGTGTGGAGGGAAGTTGCAGGTTCAGGAAGCACAACGCATGACATTGTGCTGAACAGGGAAGCAGATATAAAGACAGAAGAGTGTGAAGCAGACAAAACGAATGAGAGGAGGGACAGAACAAAACCATGGCTGTTCTCTAGGGGCAAAACAGATCAAAGCTCTTAAAACGACAAAATTTAAAAAATTATATAAAAGGGATTAAAGGGATGGAAAGTTTCAAAATTGGGAACGGGGGAGGCTCCAGTTGTCACACACCTTCTAGTGTCAGAAAATGTAAGAAGATCCCCACTTTCTTTGCTATTGCAGTGACATCTGCCTTCCTGTGACAACAGCCCTGAGCTGCAGAGCTCCAGTGTGACAGAACTCAGATTCCATAACAGATCTGCTCTACTAAGCAGGAATTATCTTTGCATAAGATTTGTATGAAGTGCCTCACACAACTGAAGCTGAATAGGGCTTTTAGACACAACTACAGAACACACAACACAAAAAAAATCATCATCATCAGCCCCAGTGTAGGCTGGAGCAGCATGCACCCCATTAAAGCACACTGCAGTCTGAGACAGGGGGTGTGCTTTGAACTAATTAATCCACTGCTTCTCCTGTCTTTTAAAGATTCAAATGCCAGCACCACCCCTTACCTGCCAGTCCTATTTCAATTCCCTTTGTATGAAGAAATTGAACTGAGAGAGAATCGTAACAAAATGAGGTGATTAAGCCTCCTAGAACAAATACAGTTCCTTCTGCACAAGTGTTGAGGGGCAAAACTTTCTTACTTGCAAAGTCTTTAGAGAGTCCTGAAATTCTTTTCTTCTGCATTGCATTTTGAAGTTGCTCCCCATGAATATTATTGTCAGACAATAGTAACTCTCCACCTACAGACTGTCAGTAGTTTTCCCAGAGATGACATTTAAAAGACTCAGAGCTTGAAAGCTAATCTCTCTTCTCAAAAGTTATATTTCCCAGCAAATATTTGTATATATACTAGACAAATAAAGTAAATGCAGGTGTTCCTTGTAACTGTTCAACCAAAAAGACGAAGACTGTATAAGAATGGGACTTAATTTAACAAAATTAAGTATCCCTTTCATAGTGGAGTTCTATGTAACTGCAATTCTTTAGAAAAACAACAATAATAATCTGAATTAAAATTTTCTTCTTCAAGTGCAATGCTAAGATTGATGCTGTTGTCTGTTGAATCCAGAATTTCTATGAATAGTGGATAAAACCCTTCAGCATACTAGCAAGGGTCTCAGTGAAGAAAATACCCACAACACCATGAGAGGAGCAATGGTTGCACTCAGAGTATCAAATCATTCTTTACCCAGTCTGGCTACAGCTCAGTGCCTGTGTGACAGGGTAGACTTGCTCAGCACCCAGAGGAGTTCTACAGGCTGGGCTGAATTTCACTCTGTGACAGCTTCCCTGGCACCTGCTCCAGAGGCAGCTAAGGTGAACTGGAGGGTGAATTGAATCCCCTCACTGCACTAGGAACATGTCTGAAGTACTTGACAGTGTCTCAGGAATGTTTTTGCCATCTTCTTTCTTATATATTGCTATTATTTTTTGGAACTATCCAATCCAATTGCACTTCAAATTAAGCCTAAGTTTTGAATGGCAGCCAGAGACCTCAGGCATTCCTTTTAGACCTTAAGCTGGAAAGTCTCAGATGTTGCACACCAGCTTATGACTAGACACATTATTTCAGCTTTTCCTCTTGCTATGGGTTACCCCTTTGGCCCAACCAGTCAGATTAATGCACAAACATTTTCTGTAGCTGTTCCCCTACACCTGAGAGCATGAGATGCGATTACAGACCTTTGAAGAACCCATCCTCTGTTTCACTGCTCCTATACAGTGGTTGGTGTTAGGTCTGTTCCTGTAGCCACTGCTGCACAAGGATCTTCTTTCTTGCTCCTATATTCTGTTCAAACCCCAAAACATGGTCCTGAAGCTTTGGCCCAGTGAGGCTCTATCTGTGTGCAGTGACATTCAGTAGGAATTTTTTCAAGAGCTCTCCACAGGGTAGTGCAGTTGCACACCATCTGCAGGAAAGCTTTCCCATTCTTGAACTTTCCAAGGCATTTCTTTATTGGACATGAAATTCACAGGTTAACAATAAAACTATGAGAAAAAATCTAAGTTTAGAGGAATTACTTAGCAGTCGAGACTTAAAACTGTGCCAGATCTCCCTTGCTTATATCCATGATCTGTAGGTTAGCAGATACTATAGCCAGCTCAAAGAACACACAATCAGATGATCTCTTTTCACTTTTGTCCCACCTGAACTGAGAAAAAACATATCACAATGTTGTTGTTGGACTTTCCTTGAGCCTCTTCCACACCTAATCCTCATCAGTCAGTCAAAATAGTCTGAATCTGGCAAGGAGATCTGGAAGGAAATAAGGGCCCACTTTTATCCAGATATTTTTTTTTTTTTTTTTTTTTTTTTGGTCTCTGCACATTGTTT
>VZUI01045639.1:0-66437 GCA_013401135.1 Cettia cetti | reverse complement strand
GCGGGGCCGTGTCACGCCGGGCCCACCGCCCCCCGCCGCAGCCCCCGGCCCGGCCCGAGCCGCGGCTCTTACCGCCAGGTCGGGGCTGTGCGAGTCCCGCTGGGACACGGCGCGGATGACCCCGGCCCGCCAGCGCCCGCTCTCCGGCGGTTCCTCGCCGCCGAGGCACAGGAACCGCTTCCCCACCAGCTCCGGCCGCGTCTCCACCGCCATGGCCGCCGCCGCGCAGGCACCGCACCAGCCGCCGAGCCCGCTGCTCTAGGGGCCGCGCATGGCGGGCGCGGGGCGGGGACGGGCGCGGGGCTCTGGGGCTCACAGCAGCGGGAGGGTCAGAACCCCTCAGCCGCGCCGCCGCCGCCACAGCCCGACACAAACAGCGAGCGAGGGGCGGGGGCGGGCCGGGGGCGCGCGCTCCCTCCCTCACCTCCTCCCTCTCTCCCGCGCGCGCCCGCCCGCCGCGCTGCGGCCCCGACCACTCCGCCCACGCAGCCCCACTGCCATGGAGACCGACGCCGCGCGACGTCTCCCTCCGCCAGGCAGCGCGGGGCTAGCGGCCGCTGCGCGGAAAAGAGTCCGCGACCGCTGGGGGTGGCGCCGGGACCCCGCGGGGGCTCGTCCCGTGCCCCCCCGCCCGGCCCCGGCAGCGGCAGCGGCAGCACGGCCCTCACCTGCCGCCCCGGCGCCCCCCGAGAGCAGCCCCGCGGTGATCTGACGCTGGCGGGGTACCCGCTCCCTGCCTCCGGTGCCGCGGCCAGAGTCTGGGCACAGCCTCTCCGGGGTGCTTCCTCTCGGTGGAAGAAGCGGCTGTCCGTTCTCCGCGGGCTCGCCCACACCCTACTTAAAGCGCAGCACTCCGAGAGCTTACTAATGTATATAAATGTGTGAAGGCGGGGTACCAGCGGATAGAACCAGGCTCTTCCCGGCGGCACCAGGCAATACAGGACACGAAGCAACAGGCAAGGTGTTGCTGTGATGCACTGTAAGTTCCACTAGAAGAAGAGAAAGAATTTCACCGTGCGAATGACACTGGAACAGATTGTCCAGAGAGGGTGCAGAGTCTCTCTCGCTGGAGTTACTGAAGAAATGCCTGGACACAACACTGTGCCATGTCGTCTAGGACAACCCTGCTAAGCAGGGAGGTTGGACCAGATGCCACCCTGTGGTCCCTTCGAGCCTGACCCATTCTGTCACTCTGTGAGGCAAGGGTATCCCAAGAGCCGGGCACCAGCATGCTGATGTCCCAGCCCTCCAGGGTTTGGGAGCGCCAGCACCAGGTCTGCCATCTGCAACCTCTAAAGTCAGTTTGTTGGAGAGTTCAACAAAGGCACCCATCCAATCCACCCACCTTTCCCTACTGCAAAGCCTACAGAACCCCCTGGGAACGTCATGTCAGTCCCTCAGAGGCTTTTGGTGACACAACACTTCAGACCTAGAAGATACTATTGAATTCTGCTGAATGCCAGCAAACAGTGGATATCCAAGAAGTCAGCTCAGAGACTCACAGGGGCTTCAGCTGAGAGCTTGGGCTGCAACAGCTGAGGAAGCCATGCAGCCACGTTCTGTAGCAGTTGCTATAGGTTTGTTGTTCTTTCCATGGATCCCGTAGTCATGCTGTGCTAATGCCATTTTGAGAGTTTTTCCTTCATGTTATCTGGAGGTGTAGCTTTCCTGAACTCCTGCCTACCTTTACTGGTATGCTTGCCCTCAAGAGAGCAGGTTAATGATCTCTCATCTGGCACTAAAAGCAAATTTGAATAGTGCATTTTTGAAAAATAGTTTATGAGGCAAAAGCCATAAATCAAGAGTGCCAACTTTTCACATTCCTGTATATTTTAGTGTAACAAATAACTTCTGGTACAAGAGAAGTTAATTAACAGAAAACAAACAAACAAAAAGAAATCAATTCATCATTCACCATGACAAGTTTGTTCACAGGATTGGAATAACTTACAAGACAACATTTATACTGAAAGCTATAGATGTCTGGCATCCCAGGCTGGAATGGATGGGGGTGTGCTCTTTAGAAGCTGCAGGTATCCATAAAGGGTATAAGGAGGAGTTACAAAACTGACTAAATAAATATTAATCATATCAAATTCTTGTATTCATTCCCTCCTGTTTAATCAAAGAGTAATTTGAGATATTATTGAACTCTAGAAAGAAATTATATTAATGCACAACAAAACATAATGTATACCCCAAAAAGCCAATTTACATGATTCTAATAGACTGAACTTCTGAATTTATCATAGAATACCAAACTATTAAGAATCAAATACTTTTAATTTGTTAAAAAATTCATATCAAGGCACGGACATTAGAATTATATTTTATTATAGATTAGAATTCACTAAAGGCTATTGTTCAACGAAGAACCATTTAATAGTTGAAATACTGAAAATATCAGTAGGATCAAGTAACATGGACATTTAGGTGGCAATTCCCATGGTTAGCTGTCAGTTCCCAGATGCCAAGTGAGATGGGCAGGACTTTGCCCTGCTCCCCACGACTCCACTGAGCTAGACCAGGAGGAGACAGCTCAAGGGAAAACCTTGGCATATCGCAGGGCAGCTTCACTCCCCAGCAACCCACACCTCAGCTCTTCTCTCTTTCACTTAGTCATCTTGAAGCAGCTTTTTTTCACCCATAGGTGCTTTAAGAAGGTCAAAATTACTATGTTCAGGTGGATCAGTATACAAGACCCACAGGTTGCTGAACATTTTCCACCTCCAGCAACTTATTTTCTTGGCCTCTCTTCACTTACCCATTTCTTCTTTGCTGCTTCCTTCTCTCCTTGTTTCTCTGTGAAGTGGTGGAGATTGGGAGAGCATTAAATGCTCAGGATATGGATAACTCAACTCAGAATCTCCATCTTCAACAAAACAAAGTCATGGTGCTGTGGCCCAAGGCCTTAAAATAGCTTAGACACTAACTTTTTAAACAGCCTGTGCCCTATCACACTCCAGAAGGATTTCTTCTTTTTTCAGAAGCCTTTGCAGGCATCAAACCAACACATTAACTCTCCTTTCAAAGCAACACCTCCCTTATTTCTTTGATAAATATTAAGGAATATTTGAACTGAAAAGTCAAAGCACCAAAATGCACAGGATTAAAAGGATTAGGTATTCTATGAACCGATGCATCTTCTTAAGAAAGCGGTACAAGGAAGCCTCTTATAGATTGCTCTGAAAAGACCAGAGGAAAAATGTTCTTGGAGCTCAGAAGCAACACTCGGAGCCAAATGCCCATAGGCAACAACAAAATAGAGTTGACACCTTCAGGCTGGAGAATCCACAAAAAAATAAAGCAAATGAGCTCTAGGGTGAGCCCCAGGGAAGGAGAGCTTCTCTTGAGAAATTGTCTGTGGAAAACTCACCTCTTACTCCCTCAAAGTATACACATTGGTTAGGTGCAAAATCAAGATATTTACTGAGAGCTTTTTCTAACTCCCAATTTGAAATGCAGCACAGCCTGTACTAGTAGTAATTGCACCTTCTCCATACAGATAAATGCCACGTTTAGAAATTATTATTTCCATTTTACAGGAAGGAAAATTGAGAGAGAAAGACAAAATGACTTGCCAGTGTCACAACTCTTAAGCAGAATTAATATTAAGCTAATTCTTTCTAAAATACATGCAATATATTTCTAGATCTAGAGGTAGCATCAGTTTCTTCTGACTTTATAATTCCTCGGAAATTTGGAAAGTCACATTTATTGTTTTCCAGTGTTCAGCAGCAGAAAATTAAGAATCTGTATTTAACAGGTTGATTTAAGAGTTTTTTAACTTTACAATTCATAGCCAAGAGAAAACAATTTTTTCATCAAACACCAGCTATTTCTGCTACAAAACCAGCATTTGATTTGCAGTTGTCTTATCTTCTACAGAGAGACCATGGGCTTTTCTTAACACATCCCCCTTGAAAGCACAATCATTTGAGTGGTGAGGGAGTCCTTGAACACTGAATGGGACATAGAATCAGTGGGAAAGCATGATTCTTTGAAGACATCTATTTAATGTACGTGCAAAGGCTGCATTAAACACCTGGAGGCACAAAGGTACATGAGAGTAAAAATTGTGGTTTGTGGCATTACCTCCCCAGCTCTATCACTAACATCCTGTGTGGTGATTTATTCCATCTCCAACTGTCTACAGTCTCTCTCCCTCTGGGTCTGTCAACTGAACACTCCTAATCTTTTCCCATGTCTTGGCTTTTGCAGTTGTAAAAAGGCTACAAATGTACTGCTATATTTACACTGCAGGTGAAGATACACCCCACTGTGTCCAGGTATCATCCTCAGGACTTCTTTAATACCATCCCAGCTGTTGCTACAGCATACAAAGGAGGAAGTTTTAAGTTTAGTGCGTTTTTTAATCACTCCAACCATATCTGCAAAAGAAAACGTTGTTCACAGGGTGCCACTCCATCAATACTGACAATAGCAAGGGGCACTACTGAGCCTCCACGTGATGTTTCACAATCGGTTTATAGCTTAGAACAGATAAATACAGCATATTTCAATTCCAACATTTCTTTCTGTTCCATATAATGAGATAGCACCAAAAAATGGTTGAACAATTAGAATAAATATAGCCTTCAATACATTCTTTTCCTCTGAAGTTTGCTGACATCTTAAGGTATCAACCTATCCCTACACAACCCCTGGCCCCTATTTCCTGCCACCCTTAACCACTGTCTTACACTTGAGTCAGCAAACAGAACACCTGGGTACCCCATATCTGCTTTAAATACTCAGTTGGCCAGCTCAGCCCAATGAAGCTGCAGGTTCTGCTGAGATCTGGAGCTGCTGAGATGTGCTCACCCCTTGACCCTCCCCTGGGGTCGGCCGCCTCCCTGCAGCTGGGGATGGCACCAGCTTCAACAGCTGCCACTGCTTTCTGCAGTAAGTGCAGCCTGAGGGTAAAGCATCATTAGATCAGCACTAGACCTTGGTATCAGTCTATCCCCCTCCTGATGGGTTTACACCCTGTAGAGGTAAAATGCACAGGGTGGGGGAATAGAGATAACAAGGCTCTCAGTCTCCACCTTTCCTTGAATGCCTACAGACTTAATTCCTAAGGTGAAACTGCATGGCCCTGCTTTGGCCTTATCAGATAATGTCTTCATCTAAACCAACCTCTTTGAATTTGGAGGAAAATGCTCTGTTTCTTCAAGATGCCATTTCTACTGGTCACTCAACCCAGGCGAAAGCATTAAGAGCAAGGATGATGCACAGCAGCAGTGGCGTAACGTTTTTGTGGCCATTCTAGCAATGGTAGATTTCCACTCAAGTTTCATTCCTGCTTTTCATCTTGCTGCTGATGCCAGCAGCTGATGCCAGCTCCAGGCTTGGTATTTCTCAAGAATCAGACTGAGCTTTAGGCATATCAGTCAGCCCATAACCCACAACATGTAATGCCCAGAAGAAAGCACAAGAACTGAGAGCAAATTTTTATTTAGTTGAGGGGATCCAACTACAGAACAAAACACCAGAAGAGATCAAGCTTGTTCTGAGCCAGAGTCTCAGCTGTGCTGATGGTCCTCCTGAAAGGGCCTGCCTTACCTTAGGCTGCACCCAGCTACAATGCTCCTTTCTCCTGTCAATCACTCACACATAAAACCTGAAACCAATCACCCTTAAAATTAATTAATCACCTTCCCATGAGCCTTTACTTACAGTGGTGCTTCCTCCCCACTCACACCTAAGCTATATAAAGGCCAGTCAGTAAGCCACTTTTGTCTTCAAAAAGCAGCATTAATTAGAAAGGTAGTTGGGTGTATGGAAATGTAGGCTTCTCTCACATGGGCTCCTGGCATGCCAGCTTTGTGGATTATCTAGCGTGTGAGTATTCTTACCTCATGTTAAGTGCTTGGCTGTTGCTATCTCTGTGTTTTTACAAGTAGTGGCTTTTGAAGGTTAGCAGATGGGTAACACTAAAAGGAAAATCCCTAAAAACACAAATGGCCATGTGAAGGCAGTTACTGCTTCTATATCAGACTTCTATCTCAGTTTTAAGATGTACTAAAGTTTCCCAGAATATTGTAGAGGAATTTCTGTGTTGGGTGAAAGGTGTTTAAGTAGATTGTTTTATGAGTAGATACTGTTACTGATAAAAGGAGCAGGATATCTTCAACACTGAAATAAACTTACAGATCTCTTTTGATTTAAATGGGTGGTGGGTTGAGTTCTTATCCCTACTGGTTACTACTAGGATATTGTGTAGCAAAGATAAAAGAAGGGAAAACGTACAACTATATTTGGCTAGAGTCTTCTATGTCCTGAGTTGTTAAGGGTCTTCACAGCACCCCATACACAGTGCATTGAAGTGCTTGGAACATAAGTTCTAGAATCTTATTAATGTTCTGTACCTAAATTTCTTAATGCTTATTTTGAAGTTTCCTATGTATTTTTTTAAAAAGCTATTAAGAGCTGTACTGGTGCTGCAGAGTAGGAGGCTTCCTCCCTTCTGAACCTCTGGCTTCTCTATGATTTGTGTTGGGGTGGTGTCCCCTTCAAAAGCAGGGCTTCCTGTTAACAGCAGCTTTGGACAGAAATGACTTGGATGCTGGTATTGCTTATCCTGACATAAGTAAAACAGGTGATGGTTATGGTGAGGAAATGGTTTACAATGCTGCTCTACAATATGCACAATAAAAAGCAAATGGGAGACTTTGGGGTTTAGGAAATGTCTAAAAGCTGAGGTATGAAACAGCTGATTTCAGCTGCTATAAAGTGTGTACTAGATGGGGAACAAGACAATGTTCCTTATGTTTGTCTGGGGAAGAAAAAATATTGACAGGAAGATGACTGGGCCTTTCTGAAACTGAGGTAAAAAGAAAAGCACTTAATGGCTTAGAAAAAAAAATAGTTTTTCTTTTTGAAGCTTCTGTAATATCCTTTCTCAGCCTCACTTACTACTCTGCTATCCAAATTCCTTTGCATTTTCTTAATGCAACTGTAGTATTTCCCCTATGTCTTTAGGTCAGCAAGTATAATTGCTTGCCAGTTTTGTCTAAAACAGTAACAGCGCTTATCATGTGGTAAATGCTCTTTAACAAACTTGTCTGATGAATATTTTTATGTGATGCTAGTTCTTTCTTCCTGCCAGCAAATTGTCTGCCAATTGGCTTAAAACTGACACCCAGGTTTCTTTCCTGTATTCCAGCTGCCTGTCTCGTTCAGTTTCTGTATGAGGAAAAGCTAACAAATTAGTGTTAACTGTGTTCTGCAATTCAGTAATAGCTATTATTTAACAATATTTATCTCTTTGGTGAGGGTTAGGTCTTAATATTTCATAGTGTTGTCTGGCACAGGGTGTAAACAAATTATGTTACTGATTCTGTGCTGATCAAGCAGCAGTACTTTTGTATTTTTCCTGGCACTGTTATCCCAATTAAAACGATCACAAATTTTCTACTCGGCCAGTAACTTCTTTGATTAATTTACTCTTCTCATTAGAAGGGTTCCAGGGTTTTGTCTGTTCAGGCTACATTCAAAATTGGCCCTATAGAGGGAATTGATTTGAGTCTGCCCTTATTGCAAGAACTGTAATGAAACATTGCATCTTATAATGACAATCTGAAAGGGCACAAACCTACATAAGCATAGAGATGTCTTCTTGGATTTAAGAGCAGTACATGGTGTTTGGCTGTTGCTGTGTCATTTAATTGAATGAGAAGGTTGTCTTGGAGTCATTAACTAGTTGAGGCTGGAAGGAACCACAGGACATTATCTAGTCTGACCCCACTCAGAGCAGGGCTACCTACAGCAGGTTCCTCAGGGCCATGTCCAGCCAAGTTTAAATATTTCTTCAAAGCAGGAGACTTGAGTCTCTCTGGGCAATCTATCACAGTGGAAAAAGTATTTTCTTAAGTTTAAGTGGAATTTCCTGTATTTCAGCTTGTGCTCATAGACTCTTGCCCTTTTTCTGGGCACCACTGCAAAAAGGTGGCTCCTCTATTTTGTCTTTAAAAAAAAGATTCTAGCATTCACTGCTATTTGTATAAAGAACACCCTGATTACTACCAATTATTACACATTTGTTATTGATTTTGCGGCACCAAAGGAATCCAATTCTCTGTCCTCCATCTCCCTAAGTTATCTTCCACAGATTCCTACCCCCAGAAGTGCTGGGACCTGCTTCCTACATTTGTATCCTTGGTGTTGCTCCTGTGGTGCCTGCTGGGAAGGGTAGAAGCAGAAATTGGTTCTTCTTGCCCAGATGGCTGAAGCTCAGCCAACAGAAAACTTTTGTCTTCAGTAAACAAACACTCTGAATGCAAGCACCAGCTACTCTAGTGTACAAACCAGGGAGATGTTTTCCTCACTGAAGCAAGTCCTAATTACAGGTAAAACTTAGAAAAGCATGTACTCTGTAGCACCACTGACAGTAAACGTGACTGAATGAGAAAAAACAATTTTGGGAAGGATTAGTGGAGAAAGATGTGCTTAGTCCTCAGTAGTTGCAGGTATCTGTCTTGCTGTTCTTCCCAGGATAACTGATGCTCAATCATATTTTGTATCATTGTTTTCCCGTTGCATATGACTTTTGAACCTGAAGCTTCTACTCAGAGAGATAAGTATTTTTGAAATTTTATCTTTACAGGAACTTGTCCTGTCCCACGCTATTTTGTAGGATAACATGCAGGAATCCAAAGGAACAATCTGCTTTGGCATGTACAGAATTTTAATAATAGAAAATGCTCAAAATACAAGACCTGCTGAAGAAATTTTAGCAAGGTATGTGCAGGTGGTTCCATGCACTATGAGCACACTGTATAGGTCTGCAGAAGACCTGCCTCCTTTCAATGAGTGGTCTGAAGATGGGCTTGCTCTTCCTGTTGAGTCCTAACCCAAGCACCCACTGGGTCCCAGCAGGAGTACTGTGCTACCCTTTCTATGTTTAGATACTGATCCTACTTTTTGAGTATGAGACCAAAATACTTGTTAGCTTAAATATTAGAAGTAGCTTAAGCGAGGCAAAATCAAAGTAACTGATGCTATATCTTCTTCTCTTGGTCCTCTATTTCCCCCTCCCTTTCATCTTTTCGTTTTTAATCAACACAATGTTCCCAGATCTTTGTTTTGCTATTACTAAGTTGCAGCAGTAGCTACCTGTAAATATTCACTATTTGACCATATCTTAAAAAGATGCTCCCAAATTACAAACAATCAAGTTGCAACTGTTACTGTAATGAGAATATATTTTGCAGAATATCCCCCAGCATGGTCTGGTCTGTATTTAAAAGCACTGCATTAACATGGACTTCAGAAGAGGCCACCAAGCCCTGTCTGATGGCTCTGCAATGCCTGTGGTTATTTACCTGAAGCAGACTTGACTGCACACAGCATTGACATGATTCACAAAGGTCAAGGTCCAAGGCAGCTGGTGAGCCAGCCTGCGTGGCTGGGCTGGGGAGAGATGTTCCCTTTCCAGGAGGAGGCCTTAAATGACTCTTATTAAATCTGTAATTTGTGACTCTTGTATGCCCAAACGTAATGCAATTCCACTGTCTTTCTTGTTTGCAATTAATGTCAATAGAAAGATGAAATGGAAGTTTAAGGAAATGGTTGCAATAAGCACCACCTCAGAGCCTTGTGTTGACTGCAATTTCTTTACATCCTAAATTGCTTTGAGCCCTCGAAGTTAAAACCCAGCAATTTAACACTTGTATTTCATGTTGCTCAAGTTAACTTTCTTTAGACAAAAAGGGGCCTGAAAGCATGTTTGATACCTGCTGAACCAATAGAAGACTGAACTAATTGATACAACAGAAATTTAGTGGTGCTCACAATTGTGATGCAACACGTCTGCAGAGAAATAAAGTGAGGGAAGGTATTTGCATAAGCTACAAGACTTGTTCCATACTAAGGATGGTGAAACTTGAGTACTTGTTTTATGCCTACAAACCCAGTGGGCCGACCACAAACATTAAAGCCACTCAAAACCATAAAGGTGACTTTGTTTGTTAATTCAGCTGATCAACAATTGGTCCTCATTTAACTGAGGAGCATCCATCATTTGTGTAATTTGTGGTCCTAAGTACTCCAGAGATCAGCTGCTGAGGTTCCTGAATTTTAGGTTGCACTTAAGTTTTGTCAGGGCTTTTTTAATTCAGGTTTCATGTATCTTGATGGATTAATTTCCAAAATATGTGTGAGAGGATGAAAAAAGTGTGTGGAAGAACTGTGTCCTGACGTGAATATTGTGTGAAAGGAAGCCAAAACAAACCAGCTGATTGTCATTTTTAACTTGCAGGACAGTGCCTTTTGTGAAAATTTTGATGTCCAGCAGTTATTTCTAGCAACTTCTGGGAGACAACGAGTATGTAAAAAAGCTGAAGCTCTGATTTGTCTAGACAGAGCATCTTTGACATAAAGTGGATGATTGTTTCCTGGCCTCCTCCAGGCTACCAGCTCAGAGTAGCTACAGGCACAGTGTATTTATGCCTGTTAAACCAGAAGTTCTGCCTATTGTTTTTCCTGCCTTCATCACTTTCCACTGCTATAGTCCAACACCAAGCTATTAAACATTGAGCATCCAGAATGTCTAGACAGGCTGAAAGACTGTCTGTGCTCTTTTTCTCAGAGTCAACTTTCCTAAGAACTAAAAGGCTCTTTGGAAAGCAAAGATGGCAGAGTTTTGAGTATGAGAGATGCTTCTTCAGGCTGCCTTATGAGTGGGTAGTAATACACAATGATAGGGATCTCTAGCAGTGCACAAAATGTGTGCAAGCCTCCTGCTGTTCCCCAGAGAGGCTTCAAGCCTTTGACAATTATTGCTAATGTATTAAACAGCTTGCACTTGTAATGATACCAGACTACATAGAAATGGATTCTGTTACCTGGCAATGCTCTGCTCAAATAACAGAGGAGAAAACTAAAGAGTGACTTCCTTGCCACAGAATATGAGAAAATTCTTTTTGAGGCAGAAACAATGGTTTCTGTGCAGGGACCTGTGGACCAAGACAGACATTTTGATCTGTATATCTGCTGGTTTTGGCAATGTTGAACAAGAAAGCAAACAGAAGTGCCAACTTCTTTTTCTTTTTTTTCTGTGTTTATTTTTTTTTTAAGGTTCTGATTTGAGTCACTCTTTAGCAAGAAACAAATACTTGTTTCTTGCAGGGTGGAAATGAATGCTACCTCTAGAAGCCTTGCAAATTGAAAGTTAGATACCATATAAGGGCTGTCTACTGCACACTCTGTATGATTGTGATATATTATAGAAACATGCTTTGATTTTACACCCCAGGACAAGCCTGGGGGGCTTTGTCAGAGGTGGGGAGGAAGAGAGGACAGTCAGCTGGCACAGCAGGAGTTGTCCTTGTTGTGCTTGCAGGAGTGAGGAGACATGGGTGCTCCTATCCAACCAAGCTTGCCCTTGTGGTTCCTGCTTCCCCTTTGACTGAAGAATCTTGGGCAACCTTGAGCTAACTCTCTTAACTTACAGTATGGAGAACAGCATCTTTGTGGAAGTGTTTAATAACCTCAGCTCTTTGAAAGGAAAGTAATTTTTTCTGTGTTAGGTAGCCCTCCAAGTGCAGACATCAACAAAACATTCAGACTGGTAGCTGGGAGTTTGAGAAGCAGCATGCAATGCAAGTGCCTGGATCAGAGGACAAACAACTGCATGTGAGCACCCAAGAACATTTTGTTTTCTCTGTTAATGAGAACAAAAGAGTGTGGCAGATCTATTATCTTACTCTGCTCAAACAGAAAGTTCATAAAATTAACAGAAATCTAGTTACAAAGTTCAGTGTATGAGAATGCTGGACAAATTTGGGGTTAGAGCTAGAAATCTACCATAAAGCATTTGGGGACAAAAAAACCCCCCAACAAAACATTGAAAGAAACTTGCAGTTTAATTTATGAAGAGATTGGAAATGTGACATGTGCATGCATAAATCCTTGTGGAGACCTAGTGAGTGTGAAAGACATCTCTATCACTTTAAGCATAGCAGGAACCTAAACTGGCAACTAAAGGCAAATTTGAAGTTCAAGCATAGGCCTGGTGTTCTAGAGGGAAAAACAATTTACTGATGAAAAATTAAAAAAAATCCTGGTGTTCTGACGCCTTTAAATCAATATCCTTTGTTGGGAGCACTGCTTCTAGGAAACAAAGGTTATCTGACACAACACATGAATTAATGATTCTGTGTCTTGGGTTTAAGTTGGATGGAATGATGTGACATTCCCTTCCAATTTTAAAGTCTAGGGAGACTATTTCCCCAGTTCAGGGGAGAATGCAGGGAGATGACACTCCTTTGGAAAAAAGGAACCCAAGTAATGAGAAGACAGAAAGCATAGCTCCAAGGGTAAAACAGATCAGGATATTGTCTAATAAAACAGCTTCCTTAAATGCATTTGTTGGTCAGCAGCTTTGATTAGACCTGCCTTGGAATGAGAAAGGAAGGCACAGTGGGGTCAGTTGGCTAAAGGCTAATTTGGGGTTGTACATAGGATTGCCATCCTGCCTCACAGCAGAGGTTCCCCTGAGTATCTCTCTCAGCTAATCGTGCTGTGCTGCCCTGAGAGTGTGGGAAAGAAGAAAAGGGAAACCTGATAGCCCAGTGTCCTTTGCTGGCAGCCTTTGGAGCTGCTGGATAATGTACGGCGTGGTCCTTCAGCTCTTGGTGCTGATTATGTTCCTGTCAAGATCTGTGTATGGGTTTGGGCTTTGCATTTCAAGATATTTGGGTTAGACAAGGAATCAAAAGGACTAGAATATTTCCCATAAGGAATTCTTTATTCAAAGGAAGATTTGATAACTTAAGTATAGGCTTTAGTTTTTTGAAGTTGCTGCAAAGGTAATTAACACTATTCCTTCCATACTTGGGGGAGGCAGGATAGAAAACTGCTGAATACTCCTTGACTCAGCTTAACTTTGATACAAGGAAAAGCTTTCCAGTAGGATAATGAAGGACTGGTAAACATAGTTAAGAAAAGGTGTGTAATTGCTCTTGCAAGGCTTTAGGAACAGGTAGGACAAGACATCTGTCCTAATGACGAGGTGATCCTTGTTTCCTTCTGCAGCAGAAAAACCTGGGGTCCTGTCTGTTTCTAAGATATATTTTTTCCACCTCTTTTGGGCTGGTGGCAATGTTGAACAAGTACTGTTTAGAGTGGAGACTATGACATTGTGCAAAAAGATATTATGCTGAACAACATTCTAAGTGTTGCCAAAGAAGGTATATCTCCTCTTCATTTTAAGTCAAATCTATCAGCCGGTTCAAAAGGCAATCATTGTTCCCTGATAAAATGCAGCTGGTGTGCACATGAGCTTAGTCAGCAGACTACAAAATAACATAAGCTTTCCATAGAGATCAGAAACATCAAAAGCAGAAAGTGTATTTAAAAACAATCTCCAACAGATTTCTATAATTATTAAATGTGATGCATCACAAGTAGTGATGGAATATAGCTGAGATGATACTACCCAGACAGGAGGGAATAATCTGGCTTTGGTGTCCATCTCTGCCTATAGATTTCAAATGCCAGAGAGTGGATCATCAGCACCCAGATTGTGTAGCTCATCATGTAAAGTGGATCTGCTGTCACAAGGGAGATGTATATTTACTGAAACATTCAGGTGCAGCTTTTGAACAAGTTAATAGTTTTAATGCCACTCTACTTGGGAATGTAGGAGAAATAACTATATAAATCTCCCACTGGACTGCCCTAGTGGGATGTGCTAGAATGGTTACACTTACCTACAGAGTAATGTTTGAAGGGCCACATGCAATATATGTTAGATATTTCTGTCTACAGCTTTTCAACACAGAGGCAAGGAAGTGACAGGTACAGCAGAGCAGCTTTGTGAGAGCCTCCTGGGCTGGAAATGAGCTCCTCTGTTGCCTCAGCTTGCCCTTGTGGGGGCTGCATTTTATAAGCTTTCAACTCCAAATGGAAGCAATAAGGTAGGATGGACATACGACTGCTGCCAGGAGAAAGTCTCAGATGGAGCTGTTCTGAACTTTCCCCTTCCGCTTTAGATCACATTTCCCTTAAGAAAAAAAAAAAATCCTAATGGATTGCTTTTATGTTTCTGCTAAGAAGGAATTGGAGGCACTTAACCCATTGCAACCCATTAAAAATTGATAAAACCAATCAGTAGCTGCATGATAAACCTTTTCACAGTGTGGTGAATTTTCTTTAAAATACTAAGTAGAGTGGCATTTTTAATATTTGTACTTATAAGATTAATTGGGTTCTGTCTGAATTGACTGCTGCAGTCAAGACAGGCTGGTGCTGGAGTGATGAAAATGCTTTGGCTTTATATTGATAGGGCTGTTGTGAATTGCTTTGTGTTCTGTCCCAGCCTTATCTGCTTCTCCTGACCTGCAACTCACAGAATTAACAGTGCTAGACATCATTCTTTCATAGTCTTGAAAAAAAAGGTCTTTGGGCCTGCTGCATTTGCTAACTCCTCTGCTTGCAAGCATTCCCCTCTACTACAACTCCAGCTAGATGCCTTTTTATTCGAAATTCTATTTTGCTAAAAATTCAATACTAACTGGAATTGTCAGGGCCCTGAAAGTCAGGAAACTGACATCAAGAAACACCTTAAAGTATGAATTTTACATAATGTTGCAGTTAATGTTTTCAGGTTTTGCATTTGCAGGTATATCTGTGAACATGAGGAAAAGAAATTATTCAAAACCTAAGGTTTTACTTATTCATATTGAAGCAAGAGCTTTAAAAGGAATGTCAGACTATAATAAAACTGAGAACAATAGTGGTTAAACCTACCAACTGAAAAAAAAAAAAAGCAGAAACATCCATTTGAAACTTAGTTTTTTCATTAAGTTGGGTGCTCTTTACATTCCTAATTTGGCATGTTAATAAATTTCACACAAACATTTCTGAAAGAAATAAACTTATGGCCTCTTAGCATTCTGTCTGTGTGCTGGAATAAAAACAAACTCAAGACACAGCTGTATGAGACACCAACTGGCTTTGCCGTGTTCCTCAGCAAGATGCTGTGCTGGGAGGCTGAAATATGCATAAGCAAGAAGTGGCATGTCCAGAAATCCATGGAAAAGCTTCAGCTGCTCTGATTTCCTCTAACCATAGCACTGCCCAGCACTCACTTTCAAGTTAAATTCCATTAGGGCAGAAGGGCTTTTTATCCAGAGATCAGAGCCTACCTTTGCTGTTACTTCATGCATAGGAAAGGTAGATGAAGAGTTAAATACTTGAAGGTAGTACAATCCATAAATTTCAACTATTTTAATTAATAATCAGTTATGGTAATAACATCAGCTTAGAGTAGAAAAAGAAATAATAATCTTTATGGATTCTGTATTGCTGTTTTAATAGATAAACAGGCATCATCTGTGTTCTGAACCCAAAATTACAAATGTATGTGGTATGATCCAGGACTGAAAGAAGCCTTTATTTTTTTCAAATTATTCTAGGTTTGAGACTAATCTAGGATAGATGAATACAAAACAGTGAAGCTAAGAAAAACCCATCCCTGTGATTTACCTATGTGTTTTAACATATGTGGTGCAAGCAGTGCTGTCTTTGGGGAGCATACCCTTGTAATGCAGGGAACTGAATCCCTCTGACACAGACTAGCTTGTGTCTTCCTAAATGTTGCTCATTCATTGACTGCACAGCTGCAGTGTAATTAAAATATTTGTTTACTTGTAAAAGAGGTGAAAGCTGAACATGGATGTTTGTATACATGTGTTGTATTAAAGAAGTTAGGCGGCCTTTGCAAATGATTCTCTCAATGCTGTTAAAACTACTTAAAGCAACTTTTAACTATATTAAGTGGCTTTTGGAAGGGGTGTTAAAAAATATCCTATAATGAGATATCTGTAAGTCTCTTCCTTATACAGAAATAGACATATGAGTAAGACACGCCAGGTTTGAGTAAGTACATGGCATGGATTTAATTGCTATGCTGCTCCCTGTGTTTCTGCCATGTAGGAGCATGGATTAGCATTATGTGAACTGCAATACAGGGAAGTTCATGAGGCATCCCTGTGCCTGTCTGCTGAGGGCCCAGCAACCACCACCCAGCTTGTTGCAATGAACACTCTGTGAAATAAAGTGTAATCTTCTGAGCAAGATCAATTACTCTTAGGAGCCATCTGCCTTTATCCTTTAAAAAAAATGTCTCTTTAAATGTAAATTTAGCTTTCCACCAGAGACAGTATTGCCATGGCAACAAACACAAGAAAAATAAATGTCTCTTAGAGGAAAACCACATTTTATTTTGTATAAACATATTCCATATAACATAAATTATGCAGCTATGGAATTATTGTATATACAATCTCAGACGGTAAAAAAGAGTATCAGTCTCTTCCTGGAATGGTTCTCTGAGCTAGTACCAAACATAATTGCTTGCAAGTAAAGAAATGCATTGTATACTTAATTTCATATGCTATGAACTGGAGCTCTCATCTTTCAGTTTGCTCGGAATGGACTGGAATGCTACAAACTTCAGTGGAGCGACAGGCAGGCAGCAGGAGTTTACCAAACTGGAGCCTAAAATGTAATCCCTGCCAGGTAATTTATATTACAGATGCTTTGCTGGGTGAATTTCCTCTGCACAGGCCTCCACTGCAGAGATTTGTTATTCAAAGAGCACAGAAGCACAGTGGTTTGGATTTCTCTTTACTGAATGAAAGGAAGAATGCTTTCAGGTTAGGCCTGTTTTAAAAATAAGATTGATGAGTGGTGTGCTTTAAATTGTTCACAAACAAATTCCTCTCTACCTCTTCCTGCATCAGTAACCCCCTACAAAGGTCAGTGTGAGGAGACACCCAAGATGGGCAGTATCATTGTTTCCAAGAATTTCTGCATGGTTAAAAATAATTCCTTTTTACATTGTCCATGGTTAAAAATAATTCCTTTTTACATTGTCATTTCAGGCTTCAAATTTCACCATATATAATAACTGTAACAACATTTTTCAAACACTGTCAATGTTGAAATGTTCCACAATTGTTTATTTACACTTTCTTTCCCTCCTTTTGGCTTTTTGACTGTGTGTGGTGCATTTGAAGGCTGCAGGAGATTGAAGATGCCCATGGCTGGGTTTCAGTGATGGGAGGAAGTGAGGAATTCTGGTGCTTGCCTGTGCAACACAAACCATCCAGCATTTACCCGGCACTTCTCATCTGAATAAAACAGTAGCTTACACAGATTAAGCTCTTTCTTCTTTCTGTATGGCAGGCAGGGAAACTGTACTATCCCTACCTAAAGATATGTTAAAGAAGTAATTTCTTCTAGAAATTGTGACACTGACTTTGGCATGTCATTTACTGTGAGAGGCAGCAGGAGTGGTGCTGAAACTGTAATCTGCTCTTTCCCTACCTTAGCTGCTGACTGGCACGTTCAGTAGCATCAACATCTATCACTTTGGCTATCGCTCAGTTACACTGCTTGAAATCAGAAGAGTAAAATGGAATGTTTCCAGCGATGGCTTGGGCAGAACTTCATACAACCTAGTCTCCTGAGAAAAGAAATGGCTGTCAGTTTCAGCAAAATACTATTCGTGTGTGCAAGCAGTTCTGCAGGAAGTGTAAAACTAATATGCAGAGATGGATTGCAGTGGATTAACTAAGGTGTGGGGGAGCAATCAGCTTCTCCTGCATGTCTCAACCTGCCAGACCACGACCTTGGTAGGAGCACCTGCACTGGGATACACCGTGGACTGTCCTGCTTGCCGTCGGGCATAGGGCAGCAGCTGGTAAAAAACCGTGTAGGCAAAAAAAAAAAAGTAACAAGGCAGACAGGCACTACTACTTCTACGTACATCTTCCTGGTCATGTGCCGTTTTGGATTAGCTGCATGTAGCAGTCTGGCCCACATAAGAACATGACCTTAAACAGTATTTGGAGTGCTTGTCAGCAAGTATAGAGGAGAAGCAGCTTCTCGTAGTGCTTCAGAGGGGTGCAGGGGCCCAGGGAGCAGGCTGGCCCCACGCTCTGCGCTAAGGCAGGGCTCCGGCTGGTGACGCACAGCACCCTTATCTAACCCCTCCGGCACACGAGTGGGGCAGCAGGCCAACCTGAGGTGACTTCGACGTACGACACGGATGTTTTGGCTTACCAAACATCCTACGGCGTGGGGAACGCAGCACAAAGACCAAGGCAAGGAGTGAGCATCCCACCCCTCCTATTGCTAGAGTTGGTCACTGCTTCAAATAGAGAAGGGGAGAAAGGTGCCTTACTGCAATCTTAATGCCTTCTTTCTGTTGCTCTCTCTTCCGGGTTCTCCGCCAAGGCTGTGTCCGCGTGGGGGGGTCTAGCAAAGACGCCACTGCCGCCTAGCCAGGTCCTGGGTGACGAGGCAGGAGCGGCACCTTTGGCAGGCCGGTCCCGCTCTCCTCACGCCCGCCGGGCGCGGCCCCGCCCGCGCGGCCCCAGGGCGCATGCGCGCAGCCCCCGAGCCAATGGGGCGCGCGGGGCGGGGTGGGGCAGGCTGCGGCCGGGCCGGCGGAGGGGACGCGTCGCTGCCGCCGCCGCGATGGTGTCCTGGATGATCTCCCGAGCGGTCGTGTGAGTGCCGGGTTAGGGCTGCGGGGGGCGGCTTATTTCCCGGGGCGGGGGTGGTCCCGATGAGCGGGGGGCGGCGGCCCTTTTCGCCTTTCTCAGCTTCCTGAGCCGGGTGCTCTGCGCTCCCCTTGGGGCTCTGTGTGCCTCCAAGAGTCCTCGTGCTCCCAAAAACTCTCGCAAGGCTTGCACCGACCGGGCTTATGGTTAGTCCGTGTGTCTCCTGCTCTTAAGTGCGTGTTTCACGCGGCTGCAGGCCAGCCAAGTCGCGCTGCTGGTGCCTGTCACGCACAAATTGCAACCGTTGCATGTAAATGGATCCTGTAGTAACCTATAAAAGTAACCTATAAAATCTGGTAACTTTTCCTTTTTAACCTGTAGCAGAGTTGGGAGAACTAGAAGAATGCTTGCGAGTGTGAGATGGCGGTCTGTTCTGAGTATAGGTTATCAGCTGAGGAGGTAGATTGGCAGTGTTGTTGTCCACTGGACTTGATAAACTCGAGTTTTTGAAAGCCAAAGAGGCAAACTTTCTTATGCGAGAAGCATCATGTTATGTGTTGTGTAAGTTCTACTTGAGAAAGAGTAAACTGCAGTGCAACCTCTGATTTTGTTCATAGTAGGCTTTGTACTATTCCTTCCTGAAACTGGTGAGTTATTGCGCTCATTTGAATAATACTCCCTTATAAAGGTTGAATAATGTTTGGGCAGCAGAGTCTTCCTCGCACTCCATGCTGGGGTAGCACTGTGACTCTGGGGTCTCCAGTGCTTATTGGGTCGTTGGAGCTGAGATTTGCTGTGTGTGAGTTTTTGCCAGGCAAATCAAGTGAATCTGCTCACAAAGCAGTCCAACAAATATCTGAATTAGCATAAAAAATGTAGCAGGAGTGTGTGACCCACAGCTGGGCATAATAGGATTTTCCTGTGATATCCCCCTTAAGCTGTCTGGTGTAATTTCATCTGAAAACTTTGTCAGGAAGCTTTCTCACACTGCCACGTATATTTTCCTGCTGCAGTCCAACCACCTAGGTAAGTAACCCTCCTTCTCCCTCTTGCTGCCCTCCCTGAGACTTGTCACAAAATCGCAACTTGGAAAGTTGAACATTATGTTCCAGAATTGGCAAGGACGACAGAGGTTTGGAAGAGAGTCTGTGGGAGGAATTGCTGTTGGTGCACTTTGTCAGTGTGGTCTTCCCACAGGCTGTACATGGTGCTATAGGCAAGAGGCATATTCTTGCTTTCTGTACATCATATGGAGCTGCTTAACCTGTTTCTGCTTTGTTACGTAAGAGCACCAACCAGAGAATTCATATTTTAACTACTTAGACTGGGTTGGTTTTAAGGGAAATGGCACCAGTGCTGAATACCTTAATTTCTCATCACCAAATTTTTGTGTAGTTAGTTGGGGTTTTTCCCCCTGAATTCCTAAGGCTTGTATTTGCATCAGTTAATGTTCTCTGAGCTGAGCCAATAGGGAATGAAGAGACGAGCTACTGTTCTCCCCAAATTTATTGCAGAAGGCAATAATGGATAATGTACTGTGCAGTTCTGTGTGGTTTGGTTTCTTTGTTGCCATTGGTCACTCATCTCGATGCCCTAATTATTTTTGCTAAAAAGGGAGTCCTAAATATTATTTATAAATCCTTTGCACCTTCTTGTGTCCTTGTTTCCTAGAAGTGGGATTTAAATAGTTTGCCAGTGTTCATTTTCTCAGGAAGGTGAAAGTATTCAATGAGAACTCGGATAGCTCTGAGGTTGTTCAACTTTGCTAATAAAACAAAATTCATGTGGAAACAGAAGGTGAGAAGTAGCACTGAAGCAGATGTGGTGTGACATGAGAGGTGTGAACTTCAATGGTTCTGAGAATGTCCTTCTTGTCCTGTTTTCTCTGTGTCCATTATCTTCCTTTTTTGGTCTGTTTTCCTTACCAGTCTCTTCTCAGATATACCTATTTTAGTGACTTTATGTCTCTGAACTGTTTGTTTGGAGTTTGGAAGGTGCAGACTCCAAGAAAGAGATTTTTTAAGAACTATGTAGTTGTGAAGACCTGAGGCTCTTATGTAGCATTTTGATTTAGGTGCAGTGACTTCCTGCTGCATATGTCCACAGCAACCCTGTTCTGTGTGTACAGCCAGCAAGAATACTTGTCATCTTGACTGGTGGTGGAAAGGAGCAGCAGTTTTTCTGTCTGTGGCAGAGTTCTCCACTCCTGACTGACCTCCTATGTTTCAGGGCCAAAAGAGCAGCAAAATATTAATTTGTAGGTGTGTCGCAGTGCCCTCTGCTGACTTCTGATGTGGTGGACTTGTCCTGACATGTGTGTCCCTAGCAAACTGCCTTCTGATTCAATCTGAGACATTGCAATTTCGAATTCATTAACTCCACTAAAATAGTTTGGTTAACGCTTCAAGGAACTAGGGAATAGAGCTAGTAGAGAATTTGAATTCTTAATTGCATGTGAATTGTCTTGAGGAGTCATGCACAGGAAACAGGGAGTGGTTCAAATTCACTGTCCCACATAATCTTCAGCAGAACTTTGTTTTAATGAAATCTTTTCCCTTTGCTCTATCAATCCTATTACTCTTAATTATTTAAACTTGTGAAATACCTTGTAATAATTGCATATCTTTATGTCAAGAAGCAGAAGACTTGAAGTGCGTAATTAAAACATCTTTCCATTTTCAAATTCTGTTTCAATTGGGTGCTGTTGTAGTAAGTATAGCTCATTATTATTTCTAATACACACTGGCGGTTGCAACATTTTTTTGAATGTTTACTGCGGGGCTTTTCCTCTTTTTTTCACTTAGCAAAACCAACAAGAAGATAAATTATTTAATTTAGGGTCTCAGAAAACTTTTCAAAGTGGCACATGTGGTTCTTAGTCTTTATTGGTGGAAATAATTCTTTTAATTTGTGCCTGCCCATCTTGTTAACTTCAAATAGACCTTGTGCCTGACTTTTAGTCTGCTTGGGTTCCTCATTCTTCTCATTTGTAAGGTCTGAGCGTTTGTGTACACGTCAGTTGCTGAGACAGTGTTTAATAGTAAACACACTGAATACTTGTCAGTCACAGCCTGGTATGGATGAGATCAGACCATCCTCTTGTGCCAAGCAAAGATGTGAAAGCATCCTAAATACAAAGTAGATGGCCATTTTGTTCTTGCAATCTGTTAAAGCAGACTGTCTGCTGTAATCTGTTAACTTTTTTCCCCTCCTCACTTAAAAATGCAAGTTCCCCCATCTGTGTTGCTTTGCAACACGCTCTCTCCCTTCGTGTTTAAGTACGTGGTTTGTTTCCAGTTAAGTAGGTTAGCATCCATGAGTGTTGGAAGGGAAAATTGCAGTGCTCCACAGAAGGATATATTTATTTTGGGTACTAGTAGTTAGCTTTGCTTGCTTGTCTTTGTAATGCCTGTCTTCCCCACCCCAGTTTTAGAGCCTTGTGAATATCCCTTGACTCTGACATTAGATTGTAACTAAATACTTTAAGCTGGACAAAGACTGTCCTGGGGACACAGGAGGTGACCTGGAGCTAGGCAGTAGTATTAGTCTGTTTCAGCCTTTGCTGCTTTACAGGTTGGAGCCGTTTCTTTAACGGTAGTTTCCAAGGCATTATCTTACTCTATTTTAATGTTTCTGTTGTTGTTTGACATTTCCAGGTGTCCAGCTCCCCCTAAAATTACTGCATATCTGAGAAGGGGTGGCTAAAGCCGTAGCTTCTGTGTTGACTTGTTGTCAGGAATACCTGGCTTAGCATGTAGGTGATGTTTTATGTAACTGTGTATGCTTTGACTGTAAACCTAGATCGTGCTTTGTTCTTGGAATACAATTTTTTTTTAAATTAAAAGCATAAACTGCAAAAAGATTTACCCTCTTGTTTGCTAATCAACATGCTGTCAAACATGTCTTGAAGTGATCACAGCTCGCTGGATGGAATCAACAACACCATGTGTGTGGAAGGAATAGCTATAGCTTAATAGCCTAATCTTCAAGTCAGAAAAGCCATTTGTGGGAGAGTTTCTTTCACTGTTTGTAGCCTGCTCTCTGGCACAATGGTTGCAGCTGAAATATGAAAGATGTTGGCTGCTGTTGGATGCTGAATTTCTGATGGTTGTTCTTCAGTTTAAAGGCCTATAAATTGCTGCTGCACCTGTGGGGAAAAAGGAGTTGCTGTCACTGTGAGTGAGATGTGCTGCAATGTCTGTCTCATCACAGAGCTGGAATGAATCAGTGATTGTGTATCAGTTATCCTTGGCATTTCATGCTATGCTTAAATAGATCTCACTGTCCTTTTGCTGGGAGGGCCCATCCTGCCCTTCACCCTCTCTTCGTCCACTTTCCACAGGATCCAAATGTTTCTCTGTGACCACTGGCTGGTTTGTTAACCAGAATGAAAAATAACATTGATAGAGGTTAATCTTTTGTTAGTTGCAGTGAACTGCACCAGCTCATGCTGCTGTTGTGTAGTAGCTAGGTAAGTGCTGTGTTGAGAATGAAAGGTTGCAGGACAAAACCAGCATTCTTTTGGGCTTTAGGGTATGGTTAAAGCGTGCTCTGAAACTACATTCTTTGCATTCACATTGCTGCTTATTCTTTCTTTTTGTGAATCTAGTTCCAGTAATAACAGTGCAGCTGTTCTAATCAAACAATGTGTCAGATTTTTTCAAGGGTTTTCAGTTTCATGGGCTGAAATCTGTACACATGTGTAAGTCTAGGGATTAAGTGTATTGTTCTGACTATGTGAAAGTTTAAAATCATTTACATAATTGAGCAATGAAATCATCAGAACTCTTCTCTCTAATAGTTCAGCTTCTCAGTGAGGCAATCTTAATATATACAATGAGAAGTTTCTGCTCACTTGTATGTGACTTGTAACACCTCTTGAGTTAGTACAATGCAAAATTCCTGCCTCTGACAGCTTGTAAGAAAGAAGTGTCCCTACTGCTTGTCTGGCACACCTTCCCTTACATCAACATTTGCCCTGCAGCCTGGCTGCTCTTGTCTCTGCCACGTTTTCAGCGTGGTGTAGGTGCAGAGCATGCGTGGTCAGGGTGCCCAGCCTGTGGCAGGCGGGGGGACTGAGGCTGGCTCAAAACAGATGGAGCACATCTAGAGGTGTCCTGGGGAGTCTGACGTCCTTACTTAATGGTCTTGGCATGTACTCTGTTACAAAATGTGCTGAAACCCATAGGAAGCGATCACAGCTCATGGATGGAATCGAGTAACAATAACACCATGTGTGTGGAAGGACTAGCTAGAGCTTAATAGCCTAATCTGTGTTGTAGATAAAGAAATACCAAGAGCTGCATGATCTGGCACAAAAGGATGTTTCTAATTAAAACAAACAATCTCTACTCTTGCAGTGTTCCACAAACCGATGTCTGCTTTGAGCGAGAGCATTGTAGGCTATTGAGCATTTCTGCAGCCTGGACAGAACAGCTTGTCTTTCCTGGGTTTGTACATAGAGGCAGCTCCTGATATTATGCCTGTGTAAGGCTGAGGAAGATCCTGAGCCAAGTTTTGATTTTTTTTTTTTTAAGTTGCTTTGGCTCAATAATTTTCATATTTGATAGAAATTATCTTCAAAATGTGTATAAAAACATGTCTGTCAAAGTCCTGTGTTCTATGTGTAAAGGAGCTTTCTCTGAGCTTTTTGGTCTTTTTTATTTTGCCTTTGAAATTCCAGAATTTTGAAACCTGTGAAAGCACTAAGTTTTTACAGAAGAAAATATTACATGTGCCAACAGTACAATCCCTCTGTTGTCAAGACCTGCCAGACTAGATCATAACAATTTACTACAGTACAGATGAGATGAGGTGTGTAGAGTCTAGGCAGGAAAGGTGATTGCAGGTTTTTTGCTGACCAGTATGACTTCTAACATGACTGGTCTCAGTGGCACAGAACAACTAATCTGACAAGATGGTTTTGGCTATGCGGGAAATAAAACACCCCACAGAGGCTATCTCTGCACTGAGCTTCTTGTCAGCCATCTCTGTTGCTTTACTGCTCAGTTTATCACTGACAAAATAATAGGGTGTTACTTCTGTTTCTTCTGTGTTTCCTAGCAGTCTGCATGCATCAACATGGAGGTGGGTTTAACTAGATGAATGTTTGCCTTGTGTTTATCATCTTTGGAGCATTGCTCATGCATCCCAAAGACAGTTGGAACTTGTATTTGATGTTGAAAACGAGGTGCAGTTTATTTCAAAAGCCTGCAACCTGGCTTTAAGTGCGAGGATTTCCCAAGCAGAATCTTTCCTGATGTGAGAAGCCTGACGTAACGCTGTACTTTTTTGTGTTAAAGCTGTTGGAACTTGTAGTGCTCAAAGGGGAAAATCAGAAAACAGTTTGTGCTTGTGCGTTCCTACCACTGTCTGGTTTTGTTATTTCCTCCCTCCACCCTGTTTTGTAACTCATTGATCAAAACTACGGAAAGGAGAGTGGAGGAAGATGGTCACTAGCTTAAAGATATCCTGATTAGTTTTTACAGTATGGTAACATTGCC
This sequence comes from Cettia cetti, assembly GCA_013401135.1. Classification (NCBI taxonomy): domain Eukaryota; kingdom Metazoa; phylum Chordata; class Aves; order Passeriformes; family Sylviidae; genus Cettia; species Cettia cetti. The sequence goes on along the minus strand of VZUI01045639.1, from coordinate 41,416 downwards.
TTAAACTAATATAAAACCCCCAAATAATTATTATTTAGCTTTGTGCTGTCATTATTCACTTCTGTCTGTTAATATTTTATTTTTTTCCCCAGATTAGGATTTTGTTCTAGAACGCATAATTTCCTTTATGTCTAAAGGCACTGCTAGGATTACTCAGCTGCAGTGTATTTAGTATTAGAATGTTTTAGAAGCTGACCTATTCAAAATTTTCAACAGTGAACAGTTTATGGTTCACTTGGAAGACAATATATTCACAGAAACATAAAATGTGTTTTACATGACTGCTTTGGCAGTCATTAATTTGCTGTAGTTGCAATGTAAGCAGTGTTGGTTTTACTATTCTACTTATAGAACTTTGAGGGGTAGTTTTTCTTGTCTAAAAGTTACCCTTGAATGGTTGAGACAAAATGAAATTTACATTTATATGAAGAGGACTATGTGAATTGGGCAAATTATCTTATATTTGCATTTGGAAAATAACATTTCTGAAAAGGCACACATTTCTTTTGTATCTTCTGGTTTCTTGGCCCATTTGCACATAACCAGTGAAACACACTTGTGTTAGAATTCTTCTCTCAAAATTTTTTTTGGTTAATCAGCATAGTGTGCTTTATTTGCTCTTGAGAGCAAAACCTAACCCTCAAACTAGTTAATGCATGAGTCTCTAAAGAAAAACCTATAAATGATTTGGGTTCAAAAGGGATATTTTTTGGCATTGTATTTTTGCCAATAAGGTTAAGTTACTAATAGAACTGTATGAAAAAGGCTGGTAGAGATTCTGCTTGTCAGTCTGAACTTGGTGTCTAACAGACTCTTCAGAGTTCTCTACATAGCAAGTATAATTGAGGAAACACGAATACTTGGAATGACAAGTCCAGATGCTGCCTCAACAGCATCTGCCAAATATAAAGTTCTTAGAAACCTTTTCCTGTGTACAATGGAGAGGTTTGTTTTTTGAATGCTCTAAGAGGCTTCAGTAGTACATTTCTGGGTTAGAAGATTAATAGAATGGTTTGAAAATCAAGGTCATTAAGGCAAAATATTAAAATGTCTAACTTAGGATGATTAAAAGCAAAACCACCAGCTGTCTGGGGCAAAGATAAGACATGCTTACTTTTTCTTCAAGAGCTGGAGTTATATGGTTCCACTTACTGCTTTGCTCAGATTGTGGTATTTTTGGAGCATTTTTCTGGGAGAGGCAGGGCATTGAGGCTGGTCTCTGATGACACCCTTGGGCTCAAGAATGTGTAATGATTAAGTAGGACCTTTCTGAGCCTTTGGGCTATGAACTTCACTTTTCTCTCTGGAGCCACCCAGACAGATTAATATTCCACACAGTGTGACCTATAGGAGCGTGGACAGTTTTTAAATGCAACCCATATGGATGGGTGGTTACATGCAGTGTGGTTTGCCTTATTCTAACAGACAGCTCAAAAATAAAATGTGGTTTCTCTTGGAATAAGCAGAAACAATTTTTATTTGGGACCACTCCTATTTTAAATGTTAGTTTCCTATAGCCAGTTATTTTGATGTTGATTAATGTTTCAAAAATAGAGAAGATAACTCTTTGAGCAGCAAGCAATGACTGTGGATTTTAACTTGTGAAATTAGCTCAAATCTCTAGAAGACTTGATGTAGGTTGAAAATCAAAGTTGAAAAAGTAAGAATCCAAGTGGAAATCCATTTTTTGACAATGGAATTTGGAGGTGTTAGCAGGAATGAGCCTAGGCCATAAATAATGACCAAGCCTGGAAGAGGAGCTCCAGTGGAGTAGCTAGCTTTGAAGCCACTTGTCAAAGTGAATAAAGCTTTAGATTTGGAAAAATAGTTGAGAATGGGCATGACTTCAGAGTCTTGAAATTGGATTTCCTCTAATATTGAAAATAATATTTAAGTACTGGATTCCTTAACCTACAGTTCAAGCATTGGGTACATCAGGAAACTTTCTCCTTGGGCAGCTGCTGAGACAATAGAGGAAATATACTTAAACACTTTATTGCAAAGAATTTGTCCCCATCTCCTGCAGTTGAGACTTATGTCTATAGCATGCGATTATACATGGGCTTCCCATTGTGACTCCTGCAGCTCAATTGAAGGTACTATAACTCAGGGTAATATGTCCAAATAAACTTTAATAAATAAAAATTGGATCCTTTGGATGCCTTGGATGCCTTGGATCCTTTCAGGCAACCATTCCCTTCTACTTAAAACATTGAGTTGTCTTGTTACCTGGTCATTTCACCAGGACTGAGATCTCTGAGAATTCCAAGAGCTGAAGCTTTAAGACTGTTAAACATGTTTAAAAATGTGCAGGACTTGGCAGTACTGAGATGAGTCTTTGTTTTGTTTTGTTTTCTTTATGCTAGGTTTGATTCTCCAAACATCCATCTAACTTTCCTTGTTTCAAAATTTGCAGAGCAGAGGAACCTTTGAGAAGAAGTGGCTGCTGACTTGACACAAGTTAGCTGATGTTACTGTAATTTTCCAATATACCACATAGATTGCAATGGAAGGTGTTGTAAGGTGCCTTCTTGCCATCAAGTACATCATGTTCTTACACAGAAATAAAGACCTAAAAATTTGTAGAAGCTTCCAACATAATTTTGAAAACACTAAGCACAAAACTTAAGTAGTATAAATAAGAGAGCTGGTAGGTTTTTTTTTCTTAAATTTATGGGAGCCAAGAAACTAATAAGTGTATATGTAACTTTAAACCTCATAACAAAATGAAACACCTCATTCTAGATCTGTAATGTTCCTGTTAATCTTGTTCAGCACATCATCTGCATTAAATTACCCATGTCTTTTAGGGGCCCTCCTTAGAAGTATCCTAAATAGAGAGGATCACGTTGCTCATGAAAACTGCATGTGTAGGTTGTAATACCTCCAAGAGCAGTAAGTGTAAAGAACTTTTTCCAAAGCAAGGAAGCTCTTAAGTGTTTCTCTGTCATCTGTCAATTACCTTTATTATGTAAACTCTTTGTGACAGTTTCTTTGAACATGTATGTAGGTATCAGCTTTCATCTTTAAACTTAAAAATTGTAGTCTTAATTGTATCTTGCTCACCTGCTTATTGAAATAAGTTTATTCATGCAACTGAAAATAGAAAATATCTCCTGAAAACAAGGTTTCATATTTTAAAAAAATGAAAAATAGCAAATTAGTCAATTTGTTTCTTCTGATCTTAATCTAGCTGTCAGTCCTTGCTGATCGTTAGAGGAAAAGCAGTTCAGTACAAGGACACATCTTTTTTTTTCTTTGAACAAAGTCACATGCAAGGCTGTTTTAAGAGCTGTCTGAGAAGTACCTGCAATTGTTCCTAATTGTTGGCTATTTCTCAGTGTTCAGTTGTGCCTGATACCACAGCTGGCTGACATGGGGCCACAAATACTTTGCTTCCAGTGGGAAGCAGTCTTAGCAACAGAGAAATTGGAGATGATTTCAGGTATTTGAAGGAAGATAACTTCCTGAGATTTAAGTAAGTGAGCAGCTTTGAAAATGAATACTCCAGTAAGGATGAAATTTTGCTATTGAGTTTGAGGCAAGAGCTAGGTGGGAGAATGAAGTTCTCTTGTACGGATTGTTCTGTATTTGAAGGCATTCAGTGTTTGCTCTTTATCACGAGGAAGTGTTCCAGATGATCTGGTTTCAGTCCCTGGGTGTGAGTGCTTGGAAGGTGTGAGCTCACCTGAGTGCCCTGCACACGTGGTGAGCTCTGGCAGAGTGTAAACAGGAAGGAGAACCGGGATGGGCAGGAGGCCATTGCAGGAGCCAAACATGTATCAGAAAAGCTGCAGGTGACTAGGTAGTCATGCAGAGAAGTGACTAAGGGGTTTTATAACAATTTCTATTTACCTTCCAGTACTAGCTTTTGGGAATTTTCTTTACAACTGTTTTTTTTTTGTTTTTCTGGTTTTTTGGTTTTTTTTTTTTTTTTTTTTTTGACCTTTTGACTGTGTTTTGAACAGGATTTATCTGGTGGCGTGTTTATTTTGGTTTTTTATGACATGGTGGTATCTCCAAACCTGTGCCCTTCTGTTAAAGTATGCCTAGGCTATCCAGCAGCACAAGAAAAATTGCTCAGTTGTGGACACAGGTTTTGGGCACTGTGTCCAGGTGCAGATTCTTTGAGTTAGAATGATATGCAAATTGCTTGTCCCCGAGTAATTCTGTGCTGCACAGGATCTATATGTGAACAAAAGGTGACTTGATTCACAGGTTTTGTGTACCTGTAATGTCCTGTCAGCTCTGAGATGGGTGACTGGGAGAACTCTGTTAGAACACTAAATGCAGCTTGACCATGTGAAAGAGTTTCCAGGCTGACTTATTAGAGAGGGTAGCCTAGATTTTGCTTCAGGAGTTGTTTTTTAGCAGTCCCTTGTTCCAGACTGCCACGGGCCCCTGAGAGAGGCCATGAGTACATCAGCACTTGCACACAGATTCCAGTGCAGATCATCCTTACAGGAGAGAATTTTTTCTGATTTTTTTTGTTGTTGTTGTGCTCTTTTCAGATTTCTTTCAAGGTTCAGACAGGGATATTTCCATGTTGAGACAACCTGAAGAGTTAGCTGGCAACAGGTTCCCTAATTTGGGGTTGATCAATAATTAGTCCCTAAATATGAGTGGATAGAATATTTGTAAGGGAGCCTAGAGGTCTGCATTGGAAGAAAGGCTTAATTGTCTCCTATCAGACTGCTTGCAATTGTTATACTTGGGACCTATTAAATAAAAGTTCTTGGCATAGAAAAGTCACACGTTTTGGAGGAATCAGCAGGGATGTCACTTTTCCTCTTAAAATTCTAAGGTGGTTTCTGACTGTTTGAGTAATTGCATTATTACTGGTTATGCTGTGCTCTGGAAGAATCTGGCAGTTGCTTTGGAGAATTCCAGCTTTCTAAGTTGGAAAGTTAATAGCTGCCTTTGCTCTGTTCAAGAATGTGCTTTATTCAGATCTGTCAGTGCTTCTGGGTATATTCTTTAACTGTTAAGACACTTTTTTTTCTCTGGCTTTTATATTCTGGTCATGAAAACGCTATGAAGACTTTAACAGGCCTGTTTCTGATTGCATTCCTGCATTTTGGTAAGTGTAATCTGCTAAAGGAGTTGCTGAATTTAAAGCTTGCTTCTGTTAGCAGACATGTTCTTTTGATAGGATTTGCATGATTTTCCCTGCTCCTTGCCCAAGGCAGGGGGGTTGGAAGAAAAAGCAGGATACAATTTCTTGTGGGGCTCAGGAGCTGATCCTCATGCTCCCCTGTCCCTGTAGCAGACCAGCATTTTGGTCAAAGTGTAGTTTTTGTGGTTACTTGAATACGTAGTGTTTTACTGTAGATTGTGTGGTTAGTATTGTGTATCTGAATAGCAAAATGGAACTAAATTCTGTCAGGTTCTGGACAGAAGGACTTTGTTTAGTGTAATGCTTTTCAAAAACATTCAGAAATGCCAGGGCAGGCTTTTGTTTGTCTGGACATGTGAGCTGTAGCTGGCTTAGTCTAGAAATCATTACCTAGCTGTAACACTCAGGGGGAGGGGTAAGGCATGACTGAAGAGTCTTGCTTTTTTGGCAGTGTACTGGGTTTGTGTGTCAAGGTTTTACTCTTATTTCTCATTATCCTACTCTGATTTGATTGGTAATAGATTAACAATCAAATTACCCAAACTGAGTTGATAATTGCCCATGACAGTACCTGGTGAGTGATCTCTGTCCTTCTCTTTCCCCACAGCCTTTGAACTTTTGTTGTTTTTTCTCTCCCCTGCCCAGCTGAGGAGAGGAGTGACAGAATGCTTTGGTGGGCACCTGGTGTCCAGCGTGGATCAGCCCAACACAACGCAGGTTTTTTGGCTTTTTCCCCTGAATAGGATTATTCCATATACTCCTTATGCCTTATTTTGAGCTTGAGTGTGCCACAGAGGTGCATAGCAGCTAGAACTCACTCCGTAACTGTAACCCCATCACTTGATAGCCAAAAAAAAGGAGAGAAAAATCCAAACTGCTGATCTTTGATGGGAGTGGTTTGGAAGTAATGAGTAGTGTACAATCTAAGCAAAAATGCCTCTGCTTTTCCAGTGTGTGCTGACTGAAATCCCATTGTTAAGGCGTATGGCTCTACTTGCCTTTTTTACAGCCAAGAACAGCCAGCCAAAGATTCAAGCATTGCTCTTTAGATTTTTATTCTGCTATTTAGTTTTCATTAGCAAACTTCCTTTCAAATGAAATCTTGCTTAGGCTAAACTTGCTAACCATATGTGGAATAGTAATTATAGTTCATCTAGAAGTAAGATTGTATTACCAGCACCAGACCTAGTTTCTGCATAGATAGTACAGTGTTGTCTACATTACTTGGGGTATTTCCATATTGTCTGACCAGCTCAACTTGTGTATGTTTATGGCAGGGGTGGCAGATGCTCCTAATGTAACTGGGAAACATTTAGTATTGAGAAGAGGAACTGGGCATGGTCAGCAAAGCAAGGCAGTGTATCAGGCCTTTATATTCATGGTTTTGTGGAGGCATGGAGGATTCTTTTATTGTCCAGGCTGCCACTCAAGGGTGTAGGTTCATATTCCTGGTGTAGATGCACACAGTATCAGTCTGTGGAGATCCTCAGCCTTTAAGTGAATGGACAAATGGATGTCATCACCATTACAAAACTTTTAATGAAAGGGAATTTAGTGAATGGTGCTGTCTCCAAAGCATCTCCTACTCAAAGAGTTTCCTGGATTGCTTTAACTGTTAGGTAAGGAACGGAGAGTGTTCCCTTTTTGGATTTTGGAGGAATGAAAGAATTAAGTGTCAAACACTATTCCATGCTTTGGGCAATGTGAACAGACTGAATCATTAAATGCATTATTGTGAATGTTAATGCTTAGTGTTTGAGGAGTCTGGATGCAAGTAGTACTTTCGAGTGCTGTAGTGGCTTTTAGTTTTGTCTTAGTTTCTTTCATTTTTAATATTTTTTTGAAACTGTGGCTTTAGAGTTCTTTGCTAATCAGGTCAAATATGCTCAGTGCCAGAGCAACATGTGTACAGATGACTGATTTTTCAGTTATCAGTCAGATGCAAACTCAGTTGCTTTGCTTCATAAATGAGCCTTTCAAACAATTATTCACTTTGAACCTGTTAAAACTGTAAGACACTCTGATAATATGGGCAGTAAGTTGGGTTTTTAAAAAATACAGCTATATGGATATACAAATGCATTGTTTTATCCAGTTTTAAAGGCTCCTTGATACTTCTTTAATTTGTATTTTTATTTTAATCTTTTATTATATTTGAGAAACATTTCTCTTTACATGAGCAAAATGTCTGTAGAGGAGGTGGCTGTACCAAAAATGAAATGCTACTGAGTCCAGCTGAAAACCTGAAATAGTTGGGCTTACAACTGGCAGTGAAATTACATTGGTAAGCAGGATTATCTGTGTATCTACTGGTAATATAAAGTAAATGATGTCACATTCAGCTGAAATCTGTTTCCATCTGTGGAAACTGCCTTTGTTTTTGTCTGCTACATTCGTGCAGCATGCTGATATTCAGTGTGAAATACAAGCCACGCTTTGAAGAATAACGCTCGAGTTTTTAAATTTGAAAAGCCGTAGAATAATTGGGAACATCTTTTAAGTATGGTTACTGTAAAAATACCAGAGGATGGATGTTCTTTGAATGTGTAGCAGTAGGTGTTGCTGACAGCTTTGAGCTTTTTTGGAGGTATGGATCCAAAGAGGTAAAGGACTAGAACACGTGGGGCTTTTATAGCTTTTCTAGCCATCTGTGTGCCCAGGCTCCCTGCTGCCCCTGTTCTAGGTGTTCCTGCCTCAGTCACCTGCAGTGATTTCTCTTTTGCCAGTATCCTGATCCATCATGCACAGATGGAAGCTAAAAGTGAATTTGCTGGTGTTCAGCTACACTCACTGACAAGTTGTCTTTTGGACTCTAAAATTGCTTTATAGGTTTTCCTAAAGTTAGGGGACTTTGCCTGTGTGAAGAAGATAGTGGTGCCAGAGTGGGCAGCAGCATCATGCCACGCTTTCAATGTCAGCTCTGGCTGTAAGGAGAGAAAAATTTTACAGTACTGGTTCCTGTTATTACTGACTAAATGTGCTGATGTTTTGTTTTAATCCTATTTACCTGCTTCTAGTGAACAAACAGAAGCTTTTCTAACACTTCCACTTTGCAGCAGTATTGAAAACACTACTAAATTACTATATACTGGTGTATATATACTGTAGTAAAATAATAACAATATTATATAATAATGATATATTGTGGTGTTAGCCACTCTATACTCTGTAGTTTTAAAGTGATTTCTAGAAAAAAATTTTAAAGAAAAAGTGGTTACAAAAATAGGTATTTTTTAACTCTTGATTTGACTAGTATTGAGTAACAGATTTTTCTAGATGGGAAGAACTAGCTACCTTTATTGTGTTTGTCTTAGGCTAGTGTTCTTATTTACCTTGAGGTCATCTTTAGTTTTATGGTTGTCTTACTGTTGCTGTAATAAGCTTTCTGCTTAAGATGAGTTGTTTCTGAAGAAGCGTTTTCAAAATTCTGTTTTGTCTCTGTTCATGTTTATAGACATTTGAGAATGATATGTTCAGAGGATAAATTGCTGTTTAAATTTAAAAATATGTTGGGTTTTTTCATTTTAGAAGTGATGCTACCTGACAGTAAAGTGAGTGGAAAAGTATAGCTGAAAAATCTGTAAAGTGGAAGACTCAAGCTGTTTCCCTGTCATATGCTTCATTGCAAGACACTTACATGAGCAGGCTACTAATAGTTATTTAATTAATTTTGGAGTGGTATTTTTAGAATTAGGGAGAGGTGCATGGATGAGTAGTAACTGGTGGAGTTATGCAAGTCAGACAGTTGATGGTGGTTATGGTGTTCAGGAATTTTTTGTATCTTGTCTTTGAACAAATAATTTCCACCCTTATAAAGTTTGTTTTATGGGTTAAAGGATTAAAAAAGGCTTTTCTTATCTGATACTTAATGGTTATAATTTCAGGCAGAACAAGAGAAAGTGAGAGACAGAGCTGGTGTGTTACTGCACAGGGTTTTCCACAGGGACAAAAATCAGAGGAGGAGCTGTTGTCTACAGAATTTCAACAAAATGAAAGGTGTTTGGTCTCCTATTCTTTCTGTTTCTGGATCTCATGTTATTGGGTGAATTGAGATTTTTAATTTGTGTTTTCAGGCTTTTCTCATAGCTGAGAATAAAACCATTCAGGATTGGTTTTTTTGCTGTTGTTTTTCTTGGCTTTAGGTTAAAAGGTTTTAACAGAGCTGTATTTGGGTAGGCTTCTACAGGTTGATATGCTGAGCTGGAATTCAGGTGGTCTAGACTCTGTCAAAAGGCCTTTCAACATCTCAAGTGTAGGCAAGCTTTGTTCCAGTGGAGTAGCAGCTTGCCTGTCCTATGTTAGAGAGCTCCAGGATCCATCTTCTGTTACCTCCAGTGTAGGGTGAGCAGTGGAACCCTGAACACCTCGATCCAGGTGTGAAAGTGCCACTGGTGCACCTGTTCCTGCTTTTCCATATCATACTGGTTTGAGTGATCTGCAGTGACCGGCCCTTCCCACTCCAGAGGGATCTGATCTTGTGGAGACCTGCTTGAAATGCCCTTTGGCTCCTCTGTTAACAGCTCTGTTGGATGAGTAAAGGCCCAGTGCATGCCAGCATTGCACATGAGGCCCAGGAGCTTGGTTCAAATCTTGCCTTGTTTTGTGAAAGAGCTATACATGATGAACTAGCTTTGACTCTTACTTATAATCAAGCAGTGATTTTTTAAATTGTTCTGTATTAAAACCCATTATTTATCTTAGAGCCTTCTTTACTATTTAAGAAAATGCATGGATCAGTGTTTGAGGATTTTCTTTGAGTTTTGTAATTTTTAAATTGAGAGGAAATTATGTATTGAAGAGGATAGCGACATAGATGTGAGATTTGACTGTGCTCAACTTTGGGCTTCTTAGTACAAGAAAGATGTTAAATTTTTTTTTGAGAAAGTTCAGTGGAGGCCATCAAGGTAATCACAGCACAACATGTGATGAGTGCCTGATCTTTGTTAGCAAGTCCATTTTCCCCCCACTTGTGTGCAATATGTTAACTGTTGGAGATGACTTCAGTACTCTAAACTGGCTTCCTACCAAGCCGAAGACTTGTGAGTGCATACCAGTGATGTCTGGACAATGGTCTGTGTCAAACTGGTTGAATCTAAACTTATGTTGTTGTCTTGTATACTTGCAAAGGTCTGTTGTCGTATCATGCAATCTTCTGCAGTGGCTGTGTAGGTAGAACTACTTACTTAAAGCTGCCTGGGGCAACAATAAAATATCAATTTCCAGTTATTTGCTTTGTTAAATTCATTTGCATTAAAGTCTTACATGCCAAGTAACTCCAAAGTCAAAACCAAAATATGTGATGCATCATCCTTTGCCTTACTATGAGATGTTAAATTACTTGTGAGTTCTGAACTTTGAGGATCTCTAGATATCCCTGCAAGTGTAAATTTCTCCCATGTAACCACCTAGAGCAAGTTGTAAATGATGCTGCAGAGGTGTAGCCACGCTTCTCTAATGGCTCTTTCAGGCCCTTTCAGGCCGGATGGAGTTTAAGGGCAGGTGATTTACTGAACTTTACAAAGTGTGGCAAGGTGGTGAAATGTAGCAGTGTGGAACAAAGGCACACAGAAGATGTTTATCGTAAGGAGCCTTTTTATACCTGAAACTCAATGGAAACTGGCAGTATTGGCTGCTAGCCCTGCTGTGTCGCTGTTCTCGAGTCCCTGTACCCAGTCAGCCCTGAGCGAGTGGTCTCCATGTGTCTCCCCAAGGAATCACTGACTCACGCACCAGGTGACCATCAACCCACTCTGCAGCCATCCAGCCTGCAGCTGAACCCTTCCCAGAGTGCTTTTTGTGAACAGGATTCAGCAAAGCTTAAAAAGGTCATTATTCTCTACAGTTTTTCTTATTTCCTACAGTGGAATAGAAATACAGAACTCTTGCATCTATCGAGGAGATGGTAACTGCTGCTGTTCCATTTTCCATAAAGAACTGTTCTAGTCTGTGGCCAAGTCTTTTGCTAGAAAGTACTGTGTTGTATCAAAGTTGAGTGAAAGCAGATCTTTGTTCTGACCCTGCTTTCAGCCTGGATTGCTTGGCACCCTCTCACCCTGCTCTGCACCTTGCTTTTGATGAATTTCAGTAGCAGCTGACTGTCTGAGCAAAAGTGGACTAATTCCTGCTTTTCCTCCTTTTCTAAATGCTGCTGTTGCAGAGTTCTAGCAAAAGGAGATGAAATTTTGTAAGGCAGTATTGTCTTAAAATCCTTTTGGAAATAAACTTCTGGTAATCTGATAAAAGTAGGTGACTGTGATTAACTACTGATAGGTTCAGAGGCTCTTCAAGTGTGATAACACTGCCAGCACTATCTTCTGGTGTGGACAGGCTGCAGGACTGGTTTTACTTGTAAATGAACCAGAACAACTGTTTTTACATTATCTCTTAGAAGCAGCCTTACAAAACAGTTTGTTATCTTCAGGGCACACACCCTTTTCTGTTCGTGTTGTTCCATCATGAAATTTCCTTCAAGGAACATATAACACTGATTTTTGATTATTTTTTTTCCTAGAGAACAGGATTTTTTTATATTAAGTTGGCTGCATTATTCTAATGATGTATTGTCACTGTTTTGTCATGTAAAGTGTAACAGATCCTGAAGGCTCTTTCTGTTTTCCAATAGGCTGGTGTTTGGGATGCTGTATCCTGCATATTATTCCTACAAAGCTGTGAAGACAAAAAATGTGAAGGAATATGTAAGTTTCTCTCCTTCTCATTGTTTAATTACATGCCTCTGCTGACATAAATCTGTGATATTTTCATTGTGTAATAAATCATGTGAAAGCTTGAATTGGCTTTTTTACTGTTAGATACAACACTTGTGTGAACCTTGTGGTAATCCTATGATTTTGTTTGGAAGGCTGGAGTTAAGGTATCTCATACTTCACATAGTTTTATGCTGAAACAGACTATGCTGTACATAGATTTTCTTTTAAAAGAGTATTTTTAACATAAACCTTGAAGTCTTGGTTCCACTTCAACAAAGTACCAGAAATAATGCACTTTAAGGCGAGGGGTAGAATGAAAGTTTCCTAATTCTGCCAACACCTCAAGTGTAAGTATTGACAAACTGATTCTCAGTGACCACTAGTAGAGCAGCTTAATATCATTGTATGGAGCTCAACAGGGGACTCAAAATCTACCTAAGAAAAGGGTAGTTCTTGTTGATCAGTTGTTCCTAGAAGAGGAGAAAAAAATGTAACCAGAGAAGGAGAAGAGTTGGTTAAGGTGGTGTGGAGAAAAGAAGCAGAACAGACAGAAGAGAAAGATGGGAGAAAACAATTATAGTTACTTCAGTTTTTAGTTAAGCTATTAAATTATATACTTGTCAGTGTGAGCAATGATAATAATCACGAGAATGTTAACCAGTTGCAGTCACAAGGAGCTTTAGTCACTGAGCTGCTTTCCTGTGCTAAGAGACAGCCTGACTTGATTTCAGCAGCTAACCTGCCCTGGATCTTGGCTTGGCTGCCTGACTCAGGGTGGGGTCAGGGCCACCAGTCACTCCTAACTCGGCAGCCAGAGCCGACCTAAGGCTGTTTGATGTGTGAGACACTTGGACCTGTGTACTTGTAGAATGTGGTAGTTGTTGCTCACCCCCTTGAATGTCTTAATTTAGTCTGATCACCCTATCCAAGCCCTCAAAGGACATCATATTTGTGTTTCTGATTTGTGTACAAGCTGATTAGAGCTTATTTGTAAGATAGAGCTGGTGCCTGCCAGAGCTAAACTCATGGGAGAAAGAAATCATCAAAACTAAGAGGAGAATTTTCTCTCATGCTTGTATTATTCTGTCAGGAAAGTCTATAGTGCAAGGAATTTATCATCTGCTGTTCTTCCCTGCTCCTTCAAAACAGATCCACAGGCTAAGTAGGGCATAGCAGTTTCCAACTAAAATAAAGGAAGTCACTTAAATTGAAGAGGTTACCATTGCCTCTTGCACCATGTTTTCTAGAAGAAAAGTACTATTTTAGAGTGCTGAGATTTTTTTCATCTCAGTTGTCCAGTTAGCTATGACCTAATTTACTTGGGCATCCTCACACAGGACCCCTGCTAGTAGGGCCTGGAATTATATTTTTTCAGCTCTTTTAGTGTGAACCTGTGGACTTTGAACTGTCTCAGAACTTGCAGTCACATGCAAAATATTAATGGGGCCAAGATGAATAAGACCCATCATAGTGACTTCTTCATTAGCTGGGCATGACAATGATTCATCAGTGGATTATCACTCCATTGCTGGTTGGGTTGACTGTCCAGATAGGTCTTAGGGATGATCCATGGCTGTCATTTTCCCAGCTGAGTCATTTTCTTTCACAGTAAAGGGTTTAGATTTAAATGCACAGGTTTGCTGCCACTCACATTATGGCCCAAGCACAACTTCCTTTCCAGGGTTTTGTGTGACTCAGGAGCCATCTGTGTTTGTTGCTGAATTGATAAGAGCTTTGAAACAGTAAAATATTTTACTCAGCCACTACTTTCACCATTAAAAACCAACCAAACAAAAAGAATAGACATCTTGACTTGTTGTGTAAATCATGATGCAGCAAACTGGTCAAAGATTATTTCTGGGGGAAAAAGGTGGTGTGCTGATTAGGAATTTAAAAGACTTACAGACTTCAATGCTAAAAATTAGAATCTGTGCCTTTGAGATTTATTTGTTCTTGTAATTACCCTGGTTTAATGAAGTTGACTAAGATATTTGAGATTTTTTTTCACTGTATTGCATCAAAGCGCTTGAAATACGAATCTGAAATGTAGTTTATAAAGTCTGAACAGACCAGCCTTTTCCAATCCTGCCTTCAAAATCCTGACCTGAAAGAATGTGCTTCAACCAGAGTCAATAAAGATGAGCTTAACACATGCTAGGGAAAAAACCTCAATGAAACAAATCTGTAGTCACTCTTTTAACATGAAAAGTAAAACTCAGTCAAAGCTTCTGTTACTTAAAGTAGATGATAGTGTTCTGGGAAGTGTGAAATCTGACCTTCAGTTTTTCATGTCCTTTTTTCTTTTTTTCCTGTATGAAAACCCCTCTAGGTTGCTCAGGTTCATTTGTCAAGGATACTTGTGGTACCTCCTGCATTAGTTGTACTAGAGTATGACTTGTGTTTTATGGAATCTTTGCCCAGTCCTCAGCAGGACTCCTGGCAGATCTCATGTGCCCTTCTGCAGGGTGTTTTTTACTGTTCCTAGCAGCCCAGGAGAAATTCCACTTCCACTGTTGTTCTTAATTGGATAAATAGATGTTGATTAAAGAAAGAACAGCCTGGATAACTTACATTGGGGAAAAATATAGTCTTGCATGGCAACTTAAAAATTGCATTACATTGTGCTTAAGTTGATGGGGCAAGGTTAGATTGAATTTTATTTTCATTCAGGTGTTGACTGGTTCATGAAAGGGTCACCAGTCTAAATATCACATGGCCTGTCAGCAATGACTTCAGCTGTTGTGTACTTTTGTCTTTTATTCTAAGCCTAAAACATCTAAATCCTCTGAGAGGTTGAAGTGGAGAATGTTATCACATGACTGAGTTTCTGTTCAAACTGAAACACAGAAAAGCATTTGAGATAAATGAGTCTTAGGTTCTGACAGAGGAAGTGGTTTTAAACTATAATGCATATCTATGAAATAGGCAGCAGTGTATCATTAGGTTTTGAGTAGTTATTTAAATCCACTTCAAAAAAGATTGTTCTAAAAGTGAAGATTAAATCTGACCCACATCCTCTGTGGGAAGGTGCATATATATGTGTATATATACCTTCAAAGGGAGGAAAAATATATATATATATCCTCCCTTTGAAAGACAGTACTATGAATTTAGGGCTCAAACTAGTCTCTAACAATTGTGGTGGTTTTGTTCTGTTCTTTGGTGGTTTGGAGTTTGGTTTTTTGTTTGTTTTTAAATGGTTTTGTGTTGCTGGTTTTGTGTTTTGGGTTTTTTCTAGGAATTTAGAGAACATGTGGATGTTCAGTTTGTACAAACAACCAGTGGTGGTTTGCAGTGACCCATTTTGGAAATATATTCCATTTGGCATCTGATAGCTTAGGGAAGACAAATGCACGGGAACTCTGTAGTATTTATTCTGAAAGATGTAATCAGCTTAGGCAATCAAATTTGAACAAATGCTCAAGAAAAATGAGTGATTCTTAACTGTTGTAAAACAAACTCTATTAAAAAAGGTTTATACCTGTGAACCGCTGTAGCATTAACATGTGAACTTTTTTATTAATAAGAATTTTGTAGTTCTTGGCATATAAACAGAACTAAAATCTCCATGAAAATGCTTTTTATGCTGCCCTTGCCTCAGTGTTAATACCATACCAGTAATCACACACCTGGAACTTAATGGCAGTGTAAAGCTGAATAACACATACTGTGAAATGGAAGCAAGGGCTGCCTTACTAATGCTGACTTTTGAGTGCATGGTATGAACATGGTTAAGTGTGGAAGAGAAGGAAATATCCTTTATTGTTATGGTGGGAATTGCTCTTCATCCTTAGGATAATCTGCCAATGCTGCACTGCTTTTTTTTGTATCACTAGAGCTTTGTAGAGACAGTCAAATCTGTGAAACAGGTGAGGTTGTGACCCTGGTACACAGCCATTTCACTGAGCTTGTTGCAGCTGCGGGCAGTTCTACTTATGAACAGAAATCTTTCAGGATCTTCCCCTGATCATTTCACCTGAAGCCTGGTTTATGAAGACTGGGATACTGTTGAATGTCTTGCATTGACAGCTCTGAACAAACTGTACAGTATACAGTATATTGTGTGTAAAGGTGAAATCAAAGCTCTTAGTGAAGATTGTATTTCCATTTTCAGGTTCGCTGGATGATGTACTGGATTGTGTTTGCTCTTTATACAGTTACTGAAACGATAACTGACCTAACAGTCTCTTGGTAAGACCCTGTTTTTTATCAACTCTAAAGGAAACTGTATTTGTTTCTGATGTTTTCTGATTTGTGCTGATGTGTTTTGTATGAAGAAGTTGTGCTTGTTGAATAGCCCTTTTAACAGGAAAAGATTTTGGTGCACAGTTGAACAGCATATGTTTTCAAGGTTTCTGTACACTGTCACTTGAAGTAGGGACTATAACATTTCCAGCTTCACTGTACAAACTGAATAGGGGAATGGAACTCTTAAAAGGATGGCCTAGAATTTCTCTGTGCAGGAATATATAATGAAAAGCTAGTATATTAACTGTTTTTCATTTCTTAAATGGCAGTAGTCCATAAATCCATAACTCATTTAATTTTTGTCTAATGTAACTTGTATTTGGAGAATCCTATATGCTAATATAATTGTGGGTTTTGAAAAAATCTCTTCATAATGATTAATTTCTATGCATTTTCTTACTGAAGTTGTTGATTTTGTGCAACCTTTAACTTGTCTGTAGGTTTCCACTGTACTATGAACTGAAGATAGCTTTTGTTATCTGGCTCCTTTCCCCATATACTAGAGGGGCAAGTTTAATCTACAGAAAATTCCTCCACCCTCTGCTTTCTTCTAAAGAAAGGGTAAGAAGTAACTTCTCAGATTTTTTAATGCCTAATATGGAAACACCATATGCTGAAATAGAAGCCGTTGCTGGATACACTATAAAAGCAGAGCAGCCTGTTACTGTCATGCCAGGCAGCGTGAATTTGGAGTAGCAGAGGCAAATGCACGACTCTCCATGTCTATGCTTCTTCAACTGCCCGAGCAGACAAGTCCTGCTTCCTACTCACCTGAGAGCTTGCTGTTCCCTGCTCTGCTTGAAGCATTCCCAGGAGCCCAGTTGAGTGGAAGTGATGCAGCTTGACTTTCTACTGCAAGCATGTGTACTGTATTCTCTGCACAGAAGTATGAACACAGCCTTACTAAAAGCTGTTAACATTTTTTTTCTAGCAAAAACTAGGAATAACGCTTCTCTGGATGATTGACATTGAGAACTTTTTTTTTGGTTTGCAAACTGACAAGAGACGAGGAGAGACTTGTTACTGAGTTTTAAGGGTAGACCAGTCTGCAACAGTACCCAAACATAAAAATAGCTAGAAGATGATTAGCTTCAGTCGAAGTATGACAGGGACACAGCTCTGCTTAGTTCTTTTTCAACATCCTGTTTGGGTGTGTGGAAAGAGCAATTAGCAAAGTGTGAAGACAAGCACTGAGAAATCTCACACTACAGAAAACAGCATTCCTAAAGGTCAGTGCTAGGCTTGGCCTTTATTAGGCAAAGCAGGTAGCTGAAGAGATCGCCACTGATAGGAACAGTAAGGTCATCTTGACCTTTTAAGGCTTGAGCTATAAACAACTTGCAACTTTGTAAGCTGAAGGGATACTTCCCTGTAGTCTGCAAGCTGTTGGGAAGTACCTTGCAGACTTTATCTTCAACTCCAGGCATTTACCAGAGCTGGAGATAAATGTCAGGACTGTATTGTCCTTGGTACTTAACTATTTCAAAGCTGTGGCTTCGGAAATTCTGTGTAAGTCGGCTCTACCTTTCTAGGGAGCTCGCTGACTTCATGTTAGGTGATGTTATTTCTTGAAATGCATGTTATGTCTTGAAAAACTTCTGTCTTGTTGCAATGTTTGAGCTGTACAAAAGTGATCTACTTTGTCTTTTTGTTTGGCCGCATACAATCCTTTTTTAAATGAGAGAGTTGTAATGAACAAACATCTGTGTACAAACATATATCCCATTAAATGTTTTCTTAAATGTTTCTTTCTGTCTTCCTTTCCTGCTGGAAAAATAATACTGTGGGGTAACGTTGCTCGCTTATGAATAGCCCTCTAAAATTTAAATGTTTTGCTTTTAGGAGATTGATGAGTACATTGTCCAAGCCAAAGAAAGAGGTTATGAGACCATGGTGAATTTTGGAAGGCAAGGGTTGAATTTGGCAGCAACGGCTGCAGTGACAGCAGCTGTAAAGGTAGGTTTGTGCTTGCTTTAATTGCTCTTGAGCTTGATATAGAACAGTGTAATTGTACTAAGGATTTACCACTCTTATATAAAAAGATAAATTCTGCAAGTGCGTTGAAAACCGGGGACACAATTAAAGGCTTGCAGCCCTCTCCTCCTCATACTATGTTTGTTGGTTTGTTTAAGATGGTTTGTAGTTATTTCTTGGATGATGGGGATCAGTTTACTCTAATTCAAAAGGTACCATTCAGTTTTCTGTGCAGGCTTGTAATAAAGATGACCATTGTTTCTTTTCTCTCTGTTGTGCTTTCTTGTTGATAAACTTTTTAAAGGATTTCTGGTTTTTCTGCTGTTTTTCTCCAATCAACCTGAGGTAATGCCACATATGAATTAAGGCATGAAAGACTACTACCATGGATAAAAATTATCTTGACACAATTAACCTGTTTGCAAACTTGTTGTGTGAATTATTAAATTAATATACTAAGCATAAGCCTGCCTATCGGTGTTTAGCATACACTTGCTTTGTCATTAAATTATGAAGTAATGTGTCTTTTTTCCCAGATTACCTTCCTACAAAAACTCATCACCTTCAGTATTTCAGAGGGCTCTGGGTCTAGCAAGACAAAATAACAGCTTATGTGTAAGATTCTAAGCAATTTGTGCACTGCTGAAAGGAATATTCTTCAGACAATGTGCATCCTACGTAATAGTTATTTAAACCAAAGCATAAACAAAAAAGAAAGCATAGAGGGAAAAAGGTGTATATCCAAGTGAAATGTAATCAGGATTAATTTCTTTCTGGGAATAAATGGAACCACTGTGCTCATAGTAACAGCACTGAAAACCTGAACACTGTCAGTAGTTAACAGAAAACAGTGTAGAGATCCCTGGCTGTCAAAATTGAGTATATACAGCTGGCATTTAGCTTAAATGTCTGGGCTTCTATATGAACTTCCTGCATTATAAATAAAAGACATTCCTAAAAACTACATTTTTGCATGCTACCTGCAAAAGCTTTGGATGAGTAGTCATGCATATCTTGTTTGTTCATTTTCTCTGTTTTTAAGGATACATGTGGGTGGTAACATTATAGCCTTTTGTTTTAAAATATGGTCATAATGAGCCTAAAATACTGAGAAAGCTATTAAGGTTGATCACCAGGGTGGGGGTTTTTTTGTTATTCAAATTCTTCATGTTGCCTTGAGACATTAAATAATTTAGAATGCAATAGAGTGCACCTCCAAAGGAATGAAAGTATCCAGAGTGAAAATAGGTTACTTAAACAAACCAAGCAAACCCCCAGAGTACTCTACTGGGGAAAAAAGTTTATTGGTAAGTGTTAAAATGCAAAATTCTTTGCATTACAATTTTATTACAGCACCTTGTAAGGATTCTTATGCTTTGTGTCTTCCTCATGTTTGGCTGTGGTTGGATACTTCCTAGTTAAGTTTTTAGCGTGTAACAGAAATATTGTAAAAAAAATAACACCAATATCTCCTCCTACTTTCTTCTGAAATAATGAATAACTTTTTCTGAAATGTCTGTGTTCAGATTTCATTGCAATTCAGCTGTGACTGGCAAGATGCCTGCTCTATTTGTTAAGACTTGTTAAACATGCTCATGAATATTTGTACAGAATTAGTTCAGTGCATATCAGATGCTTGGGAAAAACAACCACCACAATACCAAAGACCTAAAATAGGCATGATTTTTAAACAGTATGAAAGAGGAGACTCACTGAAAGTCTTTTATTTTGGCA
The DNA here is from genome assembly GCA_013401135.1 of Cettia cetti. Taxonomy (NCBI): domain Eukaryota; kingdom Metazoa; phylum Chordata; class Aves; order Passeriformes; family Sylviidae; genus Cettia; species Cettia cetti. The sequence continues at coordinate 21,637 of VZUI01045639.1, read as the reverse complement.
TGTTAAGCCTCTTGGGTTTGTCATTCCAAAAGGCTGAGTGTGCCTGCACCATGCAAGCAAATGGACACAATGCATATGTTCTTGATTTTGTTCCCTGTTTTTTAAGAGCTGACTGCTGCCTCCAGCAGGTGAAAAGATTATCACTTCACCAAGAGCTGGTGGAGCATGCTATAGGATTTCAGGAATGGAATTGTAGTAGTGGGATCAGTCTTGATGAGAAAGAGGACACACTTTCATCACTGTTCTTTTTTTCACCCTTTTTTTTTTTAATAGAGCACACATGCTTATTCTGACATAGCAGATCTCAAATTAGGAGAGGAGGAGAGGCTAAACATGTGTGCAAGATTAAACCTATGTCAGAGGACACTTAAGTGTCCGAGCAAACTGCTTATGCTGACTTTAGGAGGGTGTTAAAAATGGCTTGGAAACCTGCTGAAATATTTTGAATATCAAATGTAGGAGTGATTTTCTTCAAGGGTTGTCAAAGGAATAGGAGATTACCATTGAAAGACTTCTTGTCTCTATTAGGGAGGTTGGAGCAGCCAGTCAGGTCAGTCTACTGAAATTTGACATAGATTTAAGCCTGCTCCCCTATAGTTAAATTTAAATGTATTTGCCAGGAGTAGTGGCTTATAGTTTACCTCCTCATACTAATATTTTTAGCTGGTACGAGTTAGCCACTGTTTATATAAAATGTAGTGCTAAATAGCATTCATTAGCAAAATAATTTTTGTTAAATTAGCATGTCAGAAAACAAATCTTTGTAAAATCCTGGTTTCAGGAGATTTAGAGATGAAAGAGTCTGTGCTGAATTTTTATGTAGTGAAGGATTTTTTTTTTTTTAGTAAAAGAATCAGAAACAAGATGCCTCAATAGCTCAGTAGTTTATGGATTTGGGGAAATTATATCCACAACACTGAAGTTCCAATGATGCATCTCATACTCTGAGGCATCTGCTTTTCAGGTCTTGTGAGGTGATGGTTACCTCTATTTCAATTTCTGCCAACTCATGAATTCAGATTTCTTGAGCTCCTAGTGAAAACTTGTCTTTATCACTATGAGCAGGGGGACTGCTGATTAAGCTGTGAAATACTGTATCATTATAAGGTCACACAAATAGTGTTAATTGGTAAAGTGGTGGTGGTGATGTTTTGAGGGCTGTGTTTTCTGAATGCTTTCTGGTCATCTGAATCTACTGCCTTTTTTCTGATGGAGTATTATTCTCCTGGCCTTGCTCACACTTCCTCTGGTCCCCACTCAGGACGTGGCAGGGGAAGGAGGTCTCTTGCAGCCAGCTGTGGCACGCAGCCAGTATCAGTGTGGGGAGCAGTGCTGCTTTCCTCCTCCTCCCTCCTGGGGCTGCCTGGCATGCTGCAGAGGTTATTCACGGGCCAGCAGTCCCTCTGCAGGTTGAGAGGCAACAGAAGTCATTCCCTGTCAGCTTGGATCGGATCAGGGAGAGAACAGCTGAGAATGTGGGTGCTGTTGGCTGCAGAGTCCATTGGGAATTTGTCCAAGGAAGGCAGGCAGCTTCACTCAGTGATCCTGGCCACTGAGGGGTGCAAGTCCAATTTAAACAACAAAGAGTCCCTGAGGCAGACATTGTGGTGTTTGTTTACAGCAACTTCCCTGGGTTAAGTTAAGCATACAGACTATAAAAGTAGATGCTCTATAAACGAATAGAAAATGACATTTCATATATGAGGGTCAGCTGATAAGACTGCATACTAATAGTATGCAGTAGTCTTGAAAGGAGACCCTTAAATAGGCTATATTTATTTTAAAGAATTGATTTAGAAATTTATTACGACTTTAATTGGTGTTTCACATTGGTCACTGCTAATGAATGTGAGCTCCAAAAAACTTTGTGTTTTAGGAAATGCTATTGAATAATGAAGAAAAATCATTCTTCAAGACTTGCATTTTGTTTAAGACCACACACAGACTTCAGTGTTCGCCTACATAGAAATTTTAGTGCTGAAGTTGTGTGATTCTTTTCTCCTCCCAGCATTGTAATTGTAAATGTATGTGTCTCAATCTTTTGTGCTGTAATTTAGTCACCAGCCTCTGGGCTGAGTGCAGCCTGAGGTATCCCTTTCTTACTGGCAGGAGCTGTTGATGTAGTAGGACACCAGTGGTAACTCCTCTGCCATCTTCCCCTGAGCAGCATCTTGGGGTGTGTATATCTGGGGACAGGTGACGGCTGCTGCCACCTCCATGGCTTGGCAGTGGAAGCAGGAGATCTTCTTCAGCTCTACCTACAACTGAATTGCACTGCTTTCAGTTTTTAGGGCAAAGCATGTTGCTTTCAAGCTGTAACTCTTTGACCTTTCAAACGAAATATCAAAGCTCTTAAAGCATTATTATTCTGAATGTGAATGTTATTCTCACATTTCCTGCAGTAGAGGGTATTTAATCTCACATTTCCTGCGGTAGGAAGGAATTTAAAATTTCCAGCCAGACTTTCATCCTGAGCTGATAGTAATCCAGATCTTCACAGAATGCTTTGTTTCAGCAGAAAGCAATTAACTGCTGCTTTTGGGCATGGGGGTGGAAGAATCTTTTTAAGTCTTACATGCAGTGTGAGCACAATGCTATGCACACTCCCACAGAACACCTTGAAATTTGTCCTTCAGTCTATGCAATGGAATTAAAGTAGAAATCAATGTTGATTTGGCTAGATTGGATGTTCCCAGGGGTGGGATAGGGACTGGGGGCACTGCAGGGAGTACCTGCATAGGATTAGTGTAATGTGTGATGGGGACTGTCCAGCACAGCAGTGGTTGTGCAACTCCCATTCCTACTGGCACTCTCAGGCATGTGTGCTGCATCTTTATTTGTGTATATATCCTTTCAAGCTTAATGTTTTCTGTGTGTAACTTGAGTAAAACTTTCCATCTTGGCAAGCCCTTCTGGAACGAAGGGCCCATTGTATAAAGCCCTTAGGTCCTCCCTGAATGAGGCAGTGCTCCACAGGAGCTCCAGCTCAACCGTGCAGTTTGGTTGAGGGCACAATGTTATTTTATGGCACATACTTGACTTTTTTTTCCCCTTTGGAAAACAAAATTCTGTATCCAAAAGCTGCACTGGAAAATAACACTGAATGTTCCTAGCTTGGATCTAATCCTCTATCTACAGTGGAATAAGAAATGCAGGCTTGTAATGTGAATTCTTAGTATGCTAGTTGTTATAATCTTAACTGCATAATTCTGTACAATTTCCAAATGTCTTTTTGTAGTATATCACATGATGAATTAACTTGCTGGGCAACTGAACAAGTGTCTTTCTATACTTCTGCTGCTGGCCAAAACCAGCTTCTGTGACTATTTTAAGTAGACTCTGTTCACACTTGGTGAGTGGAATTGTGCTGAGTTTGTATGGATTCTGCTGAGAACCAGCTAGGTCCATTTTACATAATCACCAGTGTTCAGTGACTGAGGCTTGGGTCCTGTTCAACCTCTTTAAGCACTGGATACAGACTGATTAACAGTCTTGTATGTTACAGCAGAGTAACATATGTACTGTAAGCTGTTACTTGTCAAAGGAAGTTCTTTCTCCAGTTCTCTTCTGCATGTCCTAGCAGCTGATAAGGTCCTCAGGCATAACTAGTTCCTGATGTAGTTTACTTGAAATGCTTTTTTCAGTGCAAGAAGTGGAGTAGTGGAAGGGCAGAATTTTTCCTGCCTTAGGAGGAACCTTAGGAGACCTGCCTTAAATAAGCTATTTCAGGGAATAAATTTGACTTAAGGATTTATATAATCTTTAGTACAGACACTGTGCAGGGTTTGTAGTTCATTTTAACTCAAAGGCAAGCTGTAGTTAAGTTTTTGAGAACTGAGTAATCCTACAAGTATGTAGGAAGAGAGAAGAGGCTTCTACTTCTCTCACAAGAAACCTTTTCTTTATTGTTTGCTGACAATGTGTGAATGGTGGGGTAAGAATTACAATAAGTTTGTTGTGCTTGAGTAGCACACTGTCCACTGTGTTAAATTTATATGCTGTACTAATAACTAGTCATTAGAAAGTTAATATTAGGTTTCAGCCACTTTTCCCCCTGCCCTTTGGTACCCACACAAACTTAAGGAGCCTTAATTCAACTTTCACTTTACATGGCTATTTTTAACGTGTAATAATTCAGTGTGCTGGTCTACCAATTGCAAACAGTTGTTGTCATGAGAGTGGGAACAAATGGCTGTGGCCAGCAGCACCAGAATTGCCTTCTGCTGGTGCTGTTGCAGACAATGGTGTATGGAATAGTTCCCAGGTTTCTGCTCCTGCTAGCTAACATGCTGGTCAAATGAAGAATTTTGCTTAAAAGCTTCATTTGTTAGAATGAAACAGTCTTTAACGCTTGCTTGAAGTGGAATTCATGCACGGGCTTGTCAACCTTTCCCCGAAATGGTTATTTTTTGCCTTATGCCAGAGAGGGAAGAATTAAGTGTTCTTTTAACATGACTTTGAATACTTGTTCTCATGGTCTTACTCTTTTAGTTGCTTATGCAATAAATTAATCTTTAATGTTTTAATAATAACATCAACTGATGTAAGATGAAAGAGCTGCTGGATGACCTTTCTTTCCAACAGGGAAATTTCCATATGTTCCATATAGAAAAGAAGTGAACACAGTTGGAGAAGGAGTACTTAATGTTCATATGTGCTTGACTGTTCTCCTGTGTAGCATTAGATTTTGCATTGGTATTATGTCAGTAAAGCTATATTAGTAAGAGGACCTGCTAGCCTGGAGTCCAGGCAGGACCTCTTTGGTTTGTGGTTTCAAGTTTCTGTCAACTGGAGCTGCTTTTGTAGTGCTGCCAGTTTCTCAGTTATTTGAGTTAATGTTACAGAGTGTATTTTTAACACTTTTCTTTTTAACCTTATTCAAGTTTGTGAAGATAAAATGTAAAATAGCAGAAAACTATCTTCAACCATACTCTTTAAAGTGGAAGTGTTACTGTCATGCTGCCTTGAAGTGAACATTTCTGATGTGTGGTTCTTTTAAACATTTGCCCTTACTCAAGAAGTCTTTATTTGTTCAGATTAAAGGAGTGAAAGGCAGCATTTGTAATTAAGCTGCTAGCTTGTGTAATTTTGTCATCTGGGAGCAATGTCTGGTTAAGCGTGGGTAAAAGCAATACCTAAATCAAATGGAGGCAACTGCATGTGTATGCTCAATGTGTTTTGTTGTGCAGCAAGGAAGCATGGGCCTAAACATCTTAAGCTGAGCTGAGCAGCAGAGTTAAACCTCTGCCTGGTTTCCAAATCTACTGTTGTTGTATTTCAGAGCCAAGGTGCAATAACTGAGAAACTGAGAAGTTTCAGTATGCATGATTTGACTACTATACAAGGAGATGAGCCTGTTGGACAGAGACCTTATCAGACGTTGCCAGAAGCTAAAAAGAAAACCAGAGCCTCTGCAAGTGAATCTTCAGGTATGTATTTTTTTTTCCTCCTACCTAAAAGAACAATTCACCCAAAGCAGAAGTGGAAGAGCAGAAATACATTTACCCCATTTCTAAATGGAAAAGGCCTCAGAGAATTCCAGTACACTTAAACAGAGTACACCCAAGCAAAGTAAATTATGGCCATTAAGAAATCTTTCCCAAATTACTTTCTTCTCACATCCACTCTGTGTAATCATAATGTATTCATTACTCCTGTCCTTGCCAATTGGCAACAAGAATTTGTTACCAAAGTAGATCTTAATTGGAAGTCAAACATTGTGTGATTAAGTGGTGTTTCTGTGACAAATGTACAAGAAGTTAAACGTGAAAACATATGGAAGCTCATAAATAGAAGAGAAAATTAATAGAAATTAATTCTCCAGGTTTTTAGTAATAGATCAAAGTGTAAAATTGTATATGGTGATGGCATCAAGTTGTCATAACAAACTGATGCCCATTAACACTCAGAAGATGATGTGTGGTGACCAATATCTGGGTTTGTTCAGAGATGCTATTGTTTCATTATTATATTACACAGGCTGTTATTGCCATCATCACTTTGCTATTGAGCTTGGGATGCTTGAAGGAAGGTTTTGCTGGAAGTCTGGGAATTACAGCTATTTAAATGGCAAGGCTACAATGTAAAGAATCTGTTATTTCCCATGAAAGAAGTAGATCTGGGCTATTTCTTTTCACCTAAGCCTGTCCTTCCTTCTCATCCCTCTGTTTTGGGGAGGGGTAGTGTTTTTGGGATCTAAGGAATTCCAGGAATAGTGTGGTAGCCCATTCTAAGGAATAGATGGCCAGCTGAAGGGACCTAAGCTCAATTGCTCATTGTTTCCAGAAGGGATCCTGTGCAGGGCACTGTGAACTGGAGCTTCTGGCTGGAGAGAAAGCCAAGAATTTATGAAGAGCTGCACTAGAGATGATGTCACTGCAGCTGTTGTGCAGGGTCTGTTCCTCAGTAAGAGAGCATTACTTACCTATCTGAAATAGCTTGAAAATGCTCTCATTTTAATTTTTAAAAAAGTGTTTCAGTATATGTTATATAAAGAATCACTGATTGTGAGATTCAATCTCAGATGTCAAAAAGCTTTCTTACAACTAGTTGAACTTACTGTTTCTGCTCCAGCTCTCATATCTTGCATACACCTCTCAGGTTTTCTTTGACTTTTCTTCAGCATTAGGAACTTTAAAAAGTTCAAAAGCACACATAGATTTAGGAATACTGTGTAGCAATATTCTGTTGTGCTTAGCAGGATCTTACTTTTTGTGGTCTGAGCTGAGAGTTCTGTGCAAATTGGTTGAAAAGGCCTAGTTGTTGGACATGGATCATAGGAGGATGCTGAGCTGGCAGTGTGCTTGCTGTGAAAAAGGTGGATGGGATGCATCAGCTGTTACAAATGCAGATAAGGAAGTACTGGTGTCACTGCAAACACTGCTACTCTGAAACAGAGAAACAGATATGATTCAAATCTTTTGTATTGAAAAAGATGAATTGAAATTGTACTGGAAGCAGAGACATGTCTCTAAAGTGGCAAAAGAGAATGACAGACTGTCTGCCTCAAGTAGGTGTGGAATAGATGATGTGATTCTAATTTCCAGGGGAAAAAAATTAGCTAAGCCTAAATAAAATATTGGCTTAAGATGAAATGTACACAGGTCATTGATCAAGTTTGGTTTGGAGCCTAAAAGGTGTTCCTGAGTGTTACAGCCTGGAGATTCCGGGATAAAAGGAGAGTTTGGTGGAGGAAGGAACCAGACTGGATTTGGGAGCTTTGTGATAGGTCTGTGACGGGGATTCGGGGCTGTTGGACCCCAAGGAGCGTTTGGGGTTGTGTTTTTAAGCAGTTTGTGCCCTCTAGTGAGAGTCTTAGGTAATAATTTTGGTCCTGGTTTTGCAGGATGTACTTTGGTGTGTTATTGATCTGAAAGGAGCTTTGGTATTAAAAGTGCGGGAGGATGAGCGTGTGAAGAAAGATCCTATGAATGAGGGTCATGGAACCGTTTGTATTGGAAGGGACCTTTAAAGGTTTATATAAATGGAACCTCCCTCTCCTGTGGATTGTGTCCAAAAATCTTAAGTACTTCTTAAGATGACCACTGAGGTTTTTGCAGTTCAGTGTAAAGCAGAAGATGTCAGCAGACTTGTTTCAGTTTTGACAGCTGAAGAATCACTGCATTAAATACCTGTGGAACCAAATGGCAGGATTAGAAGTACCAAACTTGTGGTAGAGTAGACATTTCTTTTGAAATGAGCACATCATTTAAAAGGATAAATCATGTGTGTTAAAAATTAAAATCACAGTTCTCTTGATTCACAGTTTTCTTTCTTCAGAAATCAAAAAGTTACAGCTACTTTTTGATATATATTTTTTAAAGGTTACAAAACTCCACTGGAAAAAAACCCTGGAGATGATAAAACAGATGAAGAGATGGAAGGGACACATTCAGAGGATGAAATGTTTGCTCAGAGAGGCCTTCGAAGAACTCAGAGTATGAAATCTGTGAAAACTGTTAAAGGCCGTAAGGAGGCAAGTATAATCCTGGTTAATGCAGTTTGCTTTTTCAGTGTATATTGGCATTTTTCACTGTGCAGAAATTTATTTTTATTTTTAATCTTGGAGATGTTGTCAACAATAACTGGGTTCTAGAATGCTAAATGGGGAAGGAAGCATGTGATAACAATCTCTAAGTTTGGAGCTTTTGTAGTTTGGAATGTTTAGGGGAAATACATAAACGAAATGAACAAAGCAAGGGAGAGGAGATGAAACAGACTCTGTGCTTGTAATGCTAATTCTGGCACCACAAAGCCCAATTTCAGGAACTGCTCACCTTGAAAGAGGTATGGATAGCAAGACTATCATCTGCTTGTTGTGCACACTTATACATCTGCTGTTTAATAGGTAAAGAATATTCAGAATTTTTAAATTCCCATAGACACACAGCCTGACTCTGTGATCTACAAAGAGAAGATGCTATTTAGTGTTCAATGCACTTTATATGTGCATGCATCACAAAATTTAAGATACTTGAGGATAAATCTCTGTGGAGTCTCACAACAATTTTTGGGTCATTCTAGGAAAACAGTTGATACTTACAGTTCTTGCCCAATTCTGTTGAAACTTTATCTTATTCAGTCATAGGTAGATTCTCTTAGTGAAACTGTGGTGTCCAAAGCACATTGAAAGACATTTGCTAAATAGGATTAGTGGGGAGGTGAATCATATTTCTGCTTGGTGTGACTCAACTCCTTGTTATAATTTTATTTTTCCCCTCAGATACGATATGGATCACTGAAATACAGAGTAAAGAAGAGACCTGTTGTATACTTTTGAGTGTACTGCACAATGCCTGCAAGAGAAACTGCTGTACTATAATAACTTGAATTCAAGTGTTAAAGATCTATGTACAATTCCTAGAATGAGTCTGTATGAACAGATACAGTAGGACTTGGTTTTGTGAGCCCAAGTGATCAGATAAAATATTACTCTATTTTTCTGTGCTTATTGTTTAGATTTGAATCTGGACAAATTACAGCATGAATTTCAGCACTCCTTAAATGGGAGTTAAATGAGTAATAGGAAATACTCTTTTGCCAGAGGTATTGAACATACTGAAATAATTGCAACCCCAATTGAATTAGCAGAAGCTGTTAGTATCTAGAGCTTGTGAAAAGTGAACCAGTGTCCCCAAGTTTACATTGAAAGATAGATTACTTGAAATATTTTTCTGAACTACAATTCCTGAGAAGGCCTTTGTGTAATTTTTAAATGTACAGTTTAAAGGACAATAGATGATGGTGGGAAAGGAAAAGGAAAGATGAGGTAGGTAGGATACATCCTTAACATAATCATCTTGCATCATATTGCCAAGCTTAGCAAACTGGGGTACATATAGCACTTTATGCAAAACTGTGTGGTTTTGCACACTCTTAATGACTTACAACTGCACATGTCATTTTAGTGACTTGCTAGATAGGTTAGAGTTACATTTTGAATGCCAGCAATTCTTGTATTTCATGATCTTTTTAAAATTTATCTTGATTCCTTAAGTACACTTAGGATGCTGTAGATACTTGCTACTAATGATATTATCAGGTGCCTTTCTATGTATTATAGGGCTGTGTGGGTTTTGTCTGTGTGTTTTTTGGGGAGTTTTGTGGGGTTTTTTCCTGCTTGTGGGGTTGTTTTGTTTGTGTCTGTCTTCCTCCATCTAAAGAGATGTAACATGATTTAAGTCAGTTTTTGGTTAAAATTGTGGTAAGTAAAACTTGTAGCAATTCCAGTGATACACCTCAGGGATCTGATCAGCCCATGAGCTGTGTGTTAAAGTCATGCTGCCATAAAGGCATGTATGACAGGTGAGTCAGGCCCTGGTTTAGTTTTGCTCTACATTGCTTTAAGAAGAAATATATTTATATATATATATGTACTTTAGAACATGTATGAGTGTATATTTCATACCATGTGTGGATTCTAAAATGGTCGGTGTAGTACTTTTTTTATTGCTAAAGTTATTACTAAAATATTTGCATATAAATAGCTTCTTCTAAGAGTCTAGTTGAGTTAGTCAGTCATTTTATAACCTAGAGTCCCATGGCATATCTGCACAGAGATTAATTTTGAAATGTCTTTCAACGCAGTGACTTGTCAAAATTACTTTTTTAGGTGTCCTTTGGTACTATTTTCTGCAGTTCTGAGAATTAGACTGATTTTAGTTTTCTGTGTGACTATATTTCTACTGTGGATTCAGGGAGAAACCACTCACTTTTTGCAGATAGTATTTTATTATGTACCTTTGGGACACACCTTGTGACTTCCCTCAAAGAGAAGATGGCATGGATTCTTCTTATCCTTGGATCTCTGACTTCAATCCTTAGACCTTCCCCCAGGTATTGACAGTCATCTGCAAGTCTACTGCAGAGATTTTAAATATATTCCTGAGGCATGGACCTGCTGCATTTCTTTTTCTGTTACAGCCATAGCAACTCACTGCTGGTAGGCACTTGATAGTCTGCAGCATAGACTGGCATTCAGAGTAGTCTTCTGCACACTTAGGGTAGGGTTTGAATTCTCTGGCTGTGAAAGCAGCTGGTCTGTGTTGGTGTTGTTCCTCCCTGGCTGTGGGAAGGGTCTGTGAGCCCTGTGCAAAGCTGGGCTCAAATGCAACACACTTTGATACCAGAAGACAGCCTTGCTCTCTCCCAAATGAGTACAGTGCAAAAATCCCATCCCCTAACCAAAGCTGTACCTTGTTATCCAGCTTTTCTAAGGAGCTGTGGGCAAGGAGTGATCACCAAAGCAAACTCTTCCTGAGAGTGTGGGACTTCTGCCCCAGGAATGTTTGTGCTTCTCATCTGTTTCCCTGAGGCTTGTCTGTGTGTTAAGGTATATAAGACATTAAGGAACCTGAAACTCTTGTATTTGCATCTCACCTCTCTCTGAAGAGTAGACTAACCTGGGCCTGGGGTGGAATCTCTAACTCTTACTGTACAGTTGAGCACTTGCTGACACATTTTGCTGTAACTAATCATGCTTGGTTTACCAGCAAGCATGGCAAAAAAATTATGATCTTCCTATAAATCATCCTGCATGAAGGAGTAGGGTAAGCTGGTTTTTTTTCAGAATTACTGTTCCTATTACAGGTTCATGTAGATCCTGTTTTGGGGGTTGTGTTTTTAACACATTTCTAGGGCCAGAAATCATTGAAGTATTTTAGGCTCTACCACACTCCTGTCAGGAGTTGCTCTATGTGTCTCTGTGTACCTGAGGCTGTAACTTCTGGCAGACTTAACTTGCTAACTCAGTAGTGATAAAGGCTAAATAAATCCTCCTCTTTCTGGAACTTGCATGGAGTTAGGAAAGCTGGCAGTGTTACTCATATTCATTACTGTTTGCATATAAATGTACCTCTGTTCTTTCAGATAACTCTTTTACATCATCAAACCTTCAATATTTTCCTGGCTGTTATCTTCAGTCTAATAGCCAACTATAAAAATATTTTCTTGTCAGCCTGATTTGATATTTGAATTCATCCTCAAACTGGTTCACTGGATTATCTTCATTTTTTCTTCCTACTGTTCATTGTTAGTTGATTCTTGTCAGAGCACAATGGCATCATTGGCTCTCATTCCAGGGATAAGTACTTCTCTCTCCTTGTGGAATTTAGTTTAGTTTGGTTTTGAAACACTACTATCTTTTAACTATGGTTACAGGGAATTTTCAAACTTCTCTTGCCTTAGCAACTGCAGAAGTCATCTGCCTAGCTCTTGCCAGGAAACTCCTTGAAAAAAAGGTTAAAAACTTGTGTTTAACATTCTTTTTGGATTTGGAATGTAAAATATAGTTTATGTAAAATTATCTAATCTTCTGAACAAAGTGTTTCCTGAGAACTGACTGACTGCCACCAAGAGGACTGCTAATGTAGTTAAACAAAGACTTGGGGTTTAAAAGTGCATTAAAAGAGAATATATATTTCCATTTAAATCATATCAAGGTTTCAAGCCTTTCCAAAATACATCTTAGCTGACTCAGCTTTTTTAGCAAGAGCCTACTGGACTTGTTAAAATATCCAGTCTGAGATGAGCATTAAATTGGTGGCCTCAGCCGCAAATAAGCTTAGGCTGGACTTTGATTACAATGTAATTACCAATATTGCTAATTCCTTTGGTATGTGAAAGTAAGTGAATAATATCCAACATACATTTTGCAAACTCTAATGAACTTTAAAATAGAAGATAACTTGGTAAAAGAATGGTGGAGAAAATGCTGGACACATTCAACATGCTGTTCATGACAAAAATGTGTTTTATTTTTGGTGTTGCTTTTATTAATGGGAAGTTGGTATTTTTAAGTATTTTTTCTACAAAAATGTATGTGCAAACGCAATACTATAACATTTTTCAAAAACTTGTATTTTTAAATGCTACAAACCAGAGAATATACATTTGGACTGAAGGTAGTAGCTTTAAAAAATGCAATGTAAGCTTTAATTTTTATATTGTAATAATAACTTGCTGTCAACTTGTTTACATATTTGTAGGATGGAAACTTCATTATGCATTGACTTATCTTGATGCTGTCTTTAATAAATGCTGCTTTGAGCAAGATGCAGTGGATACTTTATTACCTGAATAACTATTAACAAACTAGTCACTATGTAATCTGTATTGTTACTTATTATAATGGTTCAAGCATAAAAACAACCTATCTGAGCTTGGGAGAGACTGAAAACTCTTTGAAGTATGACTCAAGTGGCCTTGAGGTTTGCCATGAAGTCTGAAGCAGGTTTAGGCTGAAATGAAACATACCCTGCCAAAGGCAACTTGAACATGCTATAGTGTCAGCTGGTTTGATTAAAATTGAGATGTTTGGTGTCCCAAAGAGTGTCACTTTCTGTGGAACTGCTGGACATCAAACTGATTTTGTTTTGTATTTCCTAGTTAGGGTTCTTCTAGTAGTCCAGAGAAGAGGCGTAGGTGAATTTGGTCCTTTCCTCTTTCAAACCTCCCCTCGAGTCATCTCTTGACACTCCTACCAAAACCCAAGCAAACACCTCAGTAACCACATTTTCTGGGCCTTGTTTGCTTACTGCCTCAAATAAAAGAATTTGATATGGTTCATTGAGGAGAAAGATTTAAAAGACAGTAGCAATCAATTGTTTTTAAGCATTATGAAAATCCATCCCAGAAGCACAGACTGACTCTTAAGGGACCTTGCAGTGGTTCAGTTTCTGTTGTCAGAAAAGTTCGTGCAGGTGTCAGGCTGTGGCTGTGCCAGGGATTAGGTTAGGTACCAGGAAAAGGTTCTTACCCAAAGGGTGGTCAGGCACTGAATGGATCACAGTACCAGGCCTGTCAGTATGCAAAAAGTGCTTGGACAACACTCTCAGGCACAGGGGAGATCCCTGGGGTGTCCTGTACAGGGCCAGGAGTTGGACTTCATCCTGATGGGTCCTTCAGCTCAGGATATTTTGTGATTCTCTGTGCACTGAATGATAATCTCGACCTGGTTTGCACTGCCAAGTTAGAGCTTGTCTGTAATTGCTTCCAATTTATTTCTGCAGTCAATCCCAGGGCAGTGACAGACTGATCAAACAGGAAGGGTTTGAGGAAAACCCCCTTTTTTTAGGTGAGTGTCCAAGGCCAGGTTGGATGGGCCCTGAGCAACTGGATTTAGTGAGTGGCATCCCTTCCTCTGCGAGGGCTGTGGGAACCCTGGGATCCTGAAGGACCCTTGAACCCAAGCCTTTCTAGAATTCCATGATTATTTTGTGCATCACTCAGAACAGATGAGATCCACCAAATACTGAAAAAGTTGGCCTGCCTTCTAAAAATAGATTCTTCAAAATATCAATGAGACTTTAAGACTGAGAGACCCCAGGAAAGAAACCAACCACCTCTTCAAAATATGTGTATTTATTACACCAAAACTCAAAGTCCAAACGGTTCACATTTTTTCTTTTCCTTCGTCATCCCAAACATGACAAGAAGACAAAAATGTTTGTATATATCCAAACAAAACCATGAAATAAAAGTCCAATTAAGGTATGTTCATACAAAACTCATATGGTCTTTAAATGCAATATAAGTGGCATACACAGATTAACAGGTACAAAAAGACAAATGCATAAAATCTAGCATTTTACATTTCTTGTGCCTGTTGTTGAAATGTAGAACATCTCACTAGCAATAACATGGAGGGAATAAAACACAGAAGTGTTAACTCAGATTTCAGCTCTTATTTACATAATTTAGATGGTAACATTGCAGAACAGTCTTTCTTTCATAAAGAAAGAACCTTTTTTTTTTTTCATTAAAAAATATCTTATAAAAGCTGGGTATTATCTACCATTACTGGAGAGTTCTGCTGATCTCAGTGGGTATCAGTAATCACAGCTTGATTAATAGACTACTATTCTACAGTTCAGGCTATACCTCAGTGATTATTTCAGTCAGTTCTGAGAGACAGTAACTCCTCTCTTACCTGATCACCTTTCCAAAGGGCCCTTCCTGGGCTTTCCAAATTTCAGTGCTAATGCTGACTGCAGCATTAACACAGCAGGATAGAAACAGGACAACCACAGGGGATTTTTTTTTTATTCTTCAGATTTTTTTAATTTTGCCTTGTTTCCACCTGAGGGAGCTTTGGCAGTTTCAGCTTTCTTTGCAGTTTCAGCAGGTTTCTTTTTTAGCCTTTGCTTTTTGGAACGCACCAGGTCTTCACGGCCTAGTTCAATCATTTTTGCTTCCCACGACTTCATTTCATTCTCATAGCGAACCTTATCATCTTGAGCGAGCTGTAAGTATGGCTGAAAGAAAATCAGGTACCAAGAAGTTACAGAAGAGGCTTTTCCTGGCAAACTGCCATGACACAAAGGTGACTTTGAACACCTGTGCAGTGAACAGCCCCAGGCATTTGCTTTTACCCCCAGCTAACTGGGGAAAAAAAAAAAAATCAAACTTGCAGAAAAATACAAAGCTTTCCAGCTGGCTATTCCCAAAGAGGAAATTTATTCGGTACTGCTACTAACAGTTAAGGCTTTTTTATTTGAGCACTAGTTGGAGACAGCTAGATTATCTGAGGTGCAGGAATAGATAATGCTTTATTTTTCTACAGTAAGGCCATGGACCTAAGGTGTGTCCTAAGCACACATTAAAAACCACCTGGAAGAAGGGCATTCAGGACGAAGGACAGCTAGGGTAAAGAATACCTGAAAAGAGCAAGGTTTAGTCTGGATTTCAGTACAGCATCCTTCCACTTTTGATTTGCTCATCTACAGGTTCGTAGTTCAGTACACTGAGAGATCTGGCAGACACTTATCCCCCAGACAACCCAAGTTAATAAATTACCCTGTGCACATCACTTATTGATTTCTGTTACTTTCCCTTGTAAGAGTCTTTCCATGAGCAGCAAACCCTTATGCTGGTGTTGAAAGGTACTATGGATTGTTGGAAAAAAATCAAATTGTTGCATGTTATTCCACCTTCTTCTCTGGATGTTGCTTAGCACCCACTTAAAGGCACATCAGACTTCCATCCTGTCCCACTGACTCACATTTTAACAGCACTATGAATTAAATGGTCACTACTGGAATAAAGGTTATGACAATCTTTTTCAAGATGCATGAAGATCTTGGAGTATTTTCCTCAGTGTTACATTTTGAGCAAGTTCAAGATTTTGTATGAATATATCAATTTTGACTCAAGTTTTTAATTCTAATTAGATCAGACCCTCATCCACCTCCTCTGACATACCTGCTTTTGGGAAGCAGACAGTTTTTGCCACATATCAAATAGTTTCTTCATCTTTGCCTAGGGAATACAGAACATACAATACATGAGTTATTTTAGGAGCAGACTGACTGCAGAGGGTACAGATGAATGCTGCAGGAGTGAAAGTCAAGCATAAACCAATGCAAAAAAGCACAAAGTCACAAAAGCTTGCTTCTCCTTATTTACCCTTTTAAAGTGTACAGTTCCAAACAAACTTTTCGGCATCACCTGAGCCACATTTCAGCTGCCTGGAGAGACCTGCCTTGTCCATGAAAACGTGAGGAACAAAGCAGATCCACCATCCCTGCTTACAGACTCGCTGTGTAGGGTGAGGAGCACAGAGGCACACGGGGAGGGGCTCCAGCACTTCAAGGGCTGCAATCCACCAGGGTAACTTACATCAATCACCCCAAAGCACCTTTTAGTGCAGAACTTGTGAGTTTGCTGAGGAACTCTTGAATTTCCATAACACCAGCTGAACTATAGGAGATACAATAAACTGCTACTGCCAGAACAGGAGCACACCACCACAACTCTTTGAAAAACTGAATTTCCACATCAAAACAAAGGAGAGAATAATTCTCTCCTTACAAAAGGAACAGATAAAGTTTGTAAAACTGAAGTGCAAAGAACAGCACAAATATTTTAGGTCTGTATACCCACACAGCACTTTATACAGGCCATGCTAGCAGTAGAGCCAGATTGCCACAGCTTAAAAAAAATAACCTAAGCAATGCAGCATCCAGATAGTGAACTACTGAACAGTATCTTTGAAAATTATGGAATCTAAACCAGATTTTTCTGAATATACTGGATATATTTTAGAAAAAGAATCCTTCCTGGCTTACCACAGGTGATATTCCCTCACTTCCTTGATAATTTTCTGAGAGGAAAATGTTGAAGCCAGTACGAGCTCTTTTAGGTTTTCCAAGCAGATTCAATTCCTTTAAAAACAACAAGAGAAGTTATTCCATCTTCCAAGCATGTATTTGCTCCAAAACTAAACTCAGCATTTATATTTTATGCAAAAATCAAACACAAATTCCTTCTTTGGTGTTTTATTGTGTAAACTGGACTGTATGTCAAGATGCTCTTAGTGCTTTTCAAGACTAATGTTAAACTATAAAAAGCTTACTTGAGTTTTCACAAGTTGTTGAAAAAGCATCTAAAACTAATTCTTAGTTCTTCCACAAACCAAAAAGTGCTACTAAATTCAACTCTGTAAGAAAGTAATGACAGGTTTTCTATTATTCTTCAGTAAGGCTTCAGTTTCTGGTGTGAAATACTGCCTGTGTGCAGAGCAGAGGGCAGACACCTGTGGGAGGTGAGAAGGTAGAAGAGAACTGTGGTTTTGCTATCAGAATGCTTTGCCTACAGGGATAAGGGCTAGAGAATCAAAGTTCACTTCCTGTTCTCTCCTGTCCTGACATTCCCACTGGAGCCCAGGTGCTATAAATCAATACCTGTTTAGGTATTAGATATGCCAACTGAATTCATTGTGGTGCCATACTCTAAAAAGGATCAGCAGAATCATAAGATTAAAAACCCTCTCTAAGCTAGGGGGTTTTTAAACCAATTTTGTTTTGCTTTTGCCAATCAGGGCAATGTCACAGTTTAATTCACAGAAATAAATCAGCAATATGTAACCCCTTTGATTTTTCCAGACAAACCATAATATTGCACCATTACAGATGGTTCTGTCTCTAAGGATTTATGCATAAACTAGCCAGAAAGGAATAGGGAGTATGGTCCTAATAAACTAGTAAAGGACACAAAGAGATGTCACAGCAGCAGCTACACAGTGGCAGAGCCCAAAAAAGGAAGGAAAAAAGGCTATTTCAAACAGCTGCTACCTTGTAGGGCCTAATGAGGTAACAGTACAAGGTCTCTGTGAAAAGCCATTTCTGGATGTCTTCCCATCCAAATAAAGTGCTGCTGGTCCAAATGCCTTTTAATGCCTATCCTGTCTCTGGCAGCTCCAGAAACAGGGAGAAAAAAGCATAGGGAAGCTACCTCTAAGCACAGAGATCCATCTAATTCTGTGCTCTTCAAGCATGGGAAAGCCACTAAAATAGCTGCAAACACCAGTAATTTAGTCCATGGCATTTTGGGGGGTTTGTGTTTGTTGTGTTTTCTTCTATTCTGAGTTGCTTTTGTATTTCTGAAACATGCCTCAACTCTGCTTTGTATACTAGATAAACAGACTGCAGGTTCCTTGAAAGAAAAGAAACTTGAACTTCAAAATACTTACTCGTTTTGCCCTGATTGATCTTCTCTTTGCCTGCTGTTTTCTTCTTTCCTCTTTCAAAGCTGCAGCCTGGGCTGGAGTCAGTTGGGCTTTGTAAGCAGCCATCTGCTCTCCGTATCTTTTCCAGTCTGTCTTTTTTGCTTCCTCATAAACCTACAGCACAAACCACCACCAGCCTTAGACTTAAGCAAGATGCTTTCAGTCAGAAGCACTTGACCATTAAACAAGCTAACACTTCTAACCTATGAGTAGAAAAATTACAGACTGAAAAGCTTACACCAGAACATTGGATTTTCATGTTTGATTCCCCATTCTACATTTCAGAGACACGAAGGGAAAGGTACACAGAGTACAGAGTGAGAAGTCCTGAAGGGATGTGAGAGCACCTCAGTTCTAGTGAACAAAGGTATTTCCTTTAGAAAACAGAATTTAGTTCCTGTCTCTAATTGCTAACTGCAATCAAGGAAGAACAGTCATTACTTTGCTATAAATAGCAGTTAAATTCAGCAATGATCAGCAAGTTCTAGAGTTGCTTTATGTTATCCCTTGAAACTGCCACTCAGTGAAACTTCACTACTTATAACTTAATTTCATGACTCTTAAAGAAATTTACATGAAGCCAAAGAAGCTGGTCCTTTCATCAAAATTAACTGAGATTTCACCTACTTTATACAGTAGAGCAGAACAACTTTACACAACTTGTACTACACATGTAATGCAATACTGCCATTCAAAAAGGAGAAAGAATTGGTTTGCAGCCCCACGAGAGCTGTGTCATTTCTCTGGCAACAGATTAAAATCATTAAAGCTAAGGTGATGTACAAGTGCAAGCAGCAAAGTATCCTCCTCTGTTGGGTTTGCACGGCCCAGGGGGTACAGGGATGGCTCCCAGGAGGAGCCAGGGCCAGCCAGCCCCAGGAGGCACCTGCTTCTGGCCATCAGCCAGGGGGTGGCACCTCACAGTTAAGGAAGCAAAAATAAAACTGCACAACCTCAGCCAGAGAAAGAGGGAGACCACGTCAGAAAAACGTTTCTACTGATTCTAAGGTCAGGGAAGGAGGGCAGGAGATGCTTCAGAGCTGAGGGTGTCCTTCAGCCTGGGCTGCAGCCCATGGAGGAGACTGCACTGCAGCAGGGGGATGCATAAAGGGGGTGTGACCCTGACACAGCAGAGCAGCCTGCTCCTGAAGGACAGCAGCACACGGGGAAGACTCACACCACACATGATGGACTGAGCTCAGCCCCCATTCCCTGTGCTCCTGCACTGCTCTCAGCAGGAAGCAGAGAAATTGGGAGTGATGTTGAGCCTGGGAAGAGGGGAGAGGAGGGGGAAAGGGGTCTTAGGAGATGAGCTTTTATTTCTCATTATCCTACTCTGATTTGCTTGGTAACAAACTGATTTCCCCAAGTCTGTTCTGCCCTGACAGTAACTGGTGAGGGGCCTCTCCCTGCTTTTTCCCAACCCACAAATGTGTTGCTGTATTTTCTCTCCCCTGCCCAGCTGAGGAGAGCAGCTGAGAGTGGCTTTGGTGGGCACCTGGCATTCAGCCAGGGTCACCCCACCACACTTCCCCTGAGTTATTCAAAGCTCCCAATTCTCTCAACTGTTTTGATTTCTGAACCTTTGTACACACATGCTTTTTCAAGCCCTTTAAAAACCAACCAACCAACAAAACCCACGAGAATAAATAAAAAAAAGCTACAAAAGACACCAAACCAAATAAACCCCCCCACCTGTAGAGTTCAAAGTACTCAGGGAAAGGATACAACCGTACCTGCTTCTGTGATGCTGGTAACTCCTTCCATGCACCTGCTAATTTTTTAATCAGTTCCAGGTTGCTTGCTCCTGTACATTAAAATAAGAAATAAAGATTAGCATTGTACCTTCAGTGAACTTCTTCAGTTTTTCCCAGGGAAAGGTGTCACAGGTATCATCTTCGTGTACAAATGCATTTTTGTCCTTTCATAAAATAACTCAGAGTGGCAGTTAAAGAGCACTGCAATATTTGGGGGGGGTGAGGAAGAGTCACTGCTCACCTGGAACACAACATGCAGTTATAAACTGAAGCACCATTCCAAGGCAGCTATTATTACTCCACAACAATTTCATATTTTTTGCCTTTTGAGCTGGATCCTTTTCTATACAATGCAAGATGCCCTGAATTTGGAAGTGGGAGCAGGGAAGAAACCAAAAGCAGAATTTCCAGTTCTAAGTTTCTTAGCAAAAAGAGTCTGCTAAATTCTTCATTTAAGTATAATGTGGCTTTATCCATATGAGATAAGACATATACTTTGATTTTATTATCCTTTACTTACAATATTATTCAAATGAAGTTTAAAAAAGTAATTTCCTTCTCAAACAAAGCTAGCGACTTTAGTCTACTTTGGTTTGGTTGAATTTGCAAAGGGGAAAAGAATAATTAAACCCCAACCAACCACAAAAGCCCCAAACAAACAAACCCCAAACAAACCCAGGTGTGGTGCAAAGAGGATATAAGGTTTTCTCTGCTTGAAAAATCCTTTCCAGGCTTTCCCTCTACTTCACAATAAAAGAAACAGATGAGCTTCTTCTCCCCCCTCAGATGTAAAGCTCATCCACCTCAATGTTAGAAAAGCATAACTAAGCTCTTCCCAGTGACCTGACTTTCAGAATTCTGGAAAAACAAGGCAATTGGAGGGGTTTAGTACAAATAGATCAACCTGAAAACCTTTGAAAATACGATGCTTTTACCACTGATAAGAGAATAAATTATTGGGTAATTTTTGACCATTACCTCTCTTGGAGCAAGAAAACCCCAAATTCTCAATTTGTAGATAAGATCCAGTACGTTTATTTGCATATTATTCAAATTTTGGAAACGTGAAAAACACTGGTGTAGTATGTAACTACAATATACTCTGATAGTTCAGTTACCAACCTATGAGAGTGTGGAACTCTTGAACTGGTGAGCTAAACAGGTTTTCCCTACTTAAATCTTCCTCAGGATTTGCCCAGTATGACCATGGTTATTTAAACTTTTTAATCTTCAACAGTATTTCAAAATCAGCATATCTTTTTATTCTGCAGCTCTCTGCAAGAGTCACTGCACTGCCTCTAAGTGAAGCTTTGATAGTAAATCAATCATATTCACAGAAAACCATTTTTCTCTAAATACACGTACTTTTCCCTCCCACATACAGTGATGTAATCCAGTACCTGCAATTTCTCAATTACTAAGCCTCAAAACAAAACCATACATAGCTCGTATCACCAAAAACATACTTCAAATACATGAGTCCAAAAATAATTGAGATCATAAACCACTGTTATAATGTATTACCTACGTGAGACGTTTCAAGCATTTTTAAAGTTATACACACTTTTTTTTTTTTTTTTAATTGTACTTGTGAAGCCCTGGAGAGCAGGCAGGCACGTGCAGGCAGTGAGTATGGCCATGCTGGATTCCCGAGGGGCACGGTGCGGTGAACGCACGGCCCGGGGCTCTGACATCAGGGCTTTGGACCGTCCCCGAGGCTCGCTTCACAAAGGGCCGGGCCGCCCGGCTCGCCCCGCTCCGCTCGGGGGGCGCAGCCCACGGCCCCGCTCCGCTCGGGGGGCGGCACGGCAGCCCCGGCGCCCGACAGCGCCGGCCCGCCTCCCCTCACACCTACCGGGGTTCTTTTCCCTGAAAG
>VZUI01045634.1:0-13879 GCA_013401135.1 Cettia cetti | reverse complement strand
GCAGAACAAAAAAAAAAAAAAAAAAGAAAAAAAAAAAAAGCTTGTGATAGGAGGAGGGAATTGCAATCACTCAAGTATCTGAAGCAGAAAGAGGCTTTTTTTGAAACTTTTTTTTTGGCCTTTTGTAAGGGTAAAACTCCCTCTCTGCCTGTCAATGATCAGAGCCTGTCCCTACAGCATGTCTTACATCCCCTTGCAAAGAGAAGTACAATAAAATTGCATAATCTAGAGGAACAAGGATTGTAAAAACTCCCTATATCCATGGATTAACTTAATTTTTAATGTAGCTTGTTCCTTCAAGTAGACTAGAAAATGTCCTGGATTTTGTTGTGTGTCAAAAAAGGGCTTGTCTCAAAAGCATGCTCTGTTCTAATCTCCAGCTTTAGAGTTAAAGCACAGATCACCTTTCAAATGATCAGGAAAAATACCTTAAAGCCCCAAGAAAAGCAGAAAATCAGTAGAAAAGTTTCCTGGACAGACACTGAGTGAGTCTCAATGGCAGCCTGATCACAGCTGACTTTGTGAGACTCTGGAAGGGTTGAAGGACGTAAACAAAGCAGAAAGACTTGGCAAATTTCACTTGTGGGAATCTCAATTTCGTTTTTATGACTGGCAGGTGGACCTTGAAGCTGGCAAGTCTGAAATATAAGATTGTTTGGAGCTGATATTTTCTGCTGTCCAAAGGAAAACACAATTTCTGGGTGAGTCCTTTCCCCTCAATTAATCCCTGGCCTTTCATGTCAGTTGATGCTGCTTTAAAAAAACACTTCCTCCTGTGAACCTTGCTCTGCTTTCTTCACTCACACGTCTGTTTCCATGTTGTTAGCAGCTTCCCTCCCCTTTCTGCAAAAACACACATTCAGAGCCGAAAACACAACCACCAGTGTCCACCAAAATCTATCAGATCCTGGACCAGGCCAGCTTTCCTTAGAAATGTCCCCTTTTCCACAGGAATCTGTCCAAAGGGATTTGAGGACCTGATATCTTCCTTCAGGACTTCTGGCCAGTGAAACTCTGAAACAACCAGGGTGCTGAATCCCTCAATTTTTCTGCACGTTCACCACACAGGAATTACACATTTATAAAGCACGATGATGTGGGATGGCCCTCGCTCTCTTCCCAGCATTTTCTTACCTCAACAGAACTGTTTGTGGAGCCTCCTGCTGCTGTGTGCCTGCTGTACTGCTTGAATTGCTGCAGTCCATCCTGCACAGCTTGCACCACTCCGTTCCCCCCCTGTGGGAAGCAGCCCTCAGCTGGGAGCGAGCGGAGCTCCGAAATGCAGGCTTGAATTCGGGCAAAGTTTTCTTTCACTTGCTGCAAAACAGGGTTCAAGGAGCAGGAAAGGCTGGTGAACAGCATGAAATAACTTCTCCATAACGTGGAGGAAGGCTGGTGGTCACAGAGATGTCAACTCACCTGAGCCTCACCAAGAACTCAGAGCTGAGACAGACCCAGCAGCTAAACTGGGATACATTGTGGCCACAGGAAAGATATTGAGTGAATTTTACCAAATTTAGTTAAAGCCACACAAGATGCTGCTGCCAGAGGTCACCTTCCCCACTGAAGAGGCAGCAGGTGAACATTTGACTTGTTTGCTTCAGGTGTGTGGAGCTCAGAGTCACTGAAGCACCCCTGAGCCATGGGTGGGCTTTCAGAGGGACAGAGTGGGAAGCTGCAAAGGCTCTGCTCAGCCCTTACTCAGTTCCACATTAAATTTTTTCATGCTTAAATGCTGATTTCTTATCTTGCCACCGTTTGCTCTCCCCCACAGTTACCTATTTTCATTGTAGCTCCTCTTTCTTTGCCCTCCCTGCCCTTTCCAGGGAAGCTTTATGGATCTCTCCTACTGGGGAGCCCATGAACAGAGACCATGAACAAGCACTGAGGAAAGATTAAAACCAGGCTAGGTGTGTGTGACACTTCCCCATGTGCTCTCCCCATCTCTATTTTCAGCTCTGGGGTTTTCCTGACTTCATGATTTGTCTAACAAGCACCCTTTAACACAGCTCTGAAAAACAGCTTCAGTACAGCAGCTGATGTCTACTATTGGAATGTAGCACCCCCCAAAAAAAAATCCAGCAGAGTGAATACAAAGAACGGCTTGGAAAATATTAAAATTATTGTAAAAATATTTTGCAGTTAAACTTATAATTTGTTCTTGATTTACCAGCCAGAACAGAGAAGGAACCTGCTTCTATTTAGAGGAAGAAAGGATAAAATACAAGCATGTTCTTCAATCTAGCTAGAAGAGTAAATGGATTAAGAAGATAAAGCAAATAAATGCAAATTAGGAACAAGGTACAGGTTTCACAATGACAATTATTTCATCCAACCACTAGATGAAATTATTAAGATAAGTACTTGATTACCCACCTTGTCTTCAGATCAAAAACTAGATGGCTTTCTGGAAGGAAATTTTAACAAGACAGGGGTACTTTAGTGAAATATAATAGCCTGTGACATGAACAAACCAAAACAGTGATCTAAGGGCTCCTCTGTCTTTAAAAACTGTGACTATCAAAATGAGGAATTGTTGTTTAAATAAAAAAGACAGCTGGTCAGGAGAAGCAGTCATAAGATTATCCTTGTCACATTATCTATAACCTTTCCTACAAAATAAACACCACCATTAGCCAGAGTCTTCTGGCAGATCACATTTGCTAATTTACTCCTGACCTCTGGGTTTTTATTTTTATTAAGATATGAAGACTTGACAATACTTTTTGGAATGTTTCCACCATTGCTGTATGAAGTGGAAGGGTTAATCCTGTGTGTTCACACTGCTGTGGTGGAAATGGGAGTGCTCAGTGTGATTGTTTCTAGCAGGATGACTTCAAAAACTCTTGTGAACTTTAAGATGCATATTTGTATTCCCAAACTATTACTGCAGAGCTGCTACTCATTCTCCACCTACATTTATTCCTCTGCAGAGCCCTAAATGAGAGCAGTATTTGTTCTTACTGACTTAGATCTCTATATTTAAAATCTGTGTGGATGTGGCACTTAGGAACATGGTTAAGTGGTGGAGTCGGCAGCGCTGAGTTTAGAATTGAATTTAGTCTTAGAGCATTTCTCCAGATAATTCTGTGATTTCATGATGTTTCTCAAATTCAGCACAGATATTTTAAACTCTGCACCTTTCCCCTTCAATATCTAGAACCTCTCACACATTGGTAATATTTGTCCAGAGTCCAAATTATTACAGCTCGAGTTGTGTGTGGTAATTCTGACAGAGAGGCAGTAGAGCACAAGAAAGTTGCAACAGATGCTCCAAAACGGATGTTTTAGGAAGGAAGAGCACAAAACCTAATTTATCAGGTTCACAGATCCAAAAAATGACACTCCTCCTTTTAAACTTTATCCTTTCCCAAAGTTCACCTCAGCGCAAAACGATCGTTCTGAGAACGGCTGATTTCTAAGATCTAAATTTGTATACAGGTTTTTAGATATGAATTTCCACATAAAACATAACTTTTGTTGGGTTTTTTTTTCCTCCCCTGAGCAGCAGCACAGCCTGGGGCATACCGTGAAGGGCAGCAGACACTCCTGCTGGAGCTGCACCACGTAGAGGCTGAGCAGGGGCACTCGGCAGGGCCCTGCCAGGCCACAGGCCAGGCACAGGACGTTTTCCAGAGCCTCAGAGAGCACAGAGCAAGTGTTGGCCCACGAAGGGGAGGTGACATCCACCACCAGGATTCGAGATGGCTGCTGGCTGGGGGCTTTAGCAGCAGGAAAAATCCTCCGTGGTTCTGAGGGGAATTTTCTGGAATTCATGGCTTCTGCACGTGGGTGATGGAACTGAACGGGAGAAATAAAGAAAGAGCAGCAATTAGTGAGGCTCTCCCTTTTCCATTCACTTGAAAACACAGCTCAGTAATAATTTAGATTCCGACATCCTTTTTCTCCAAACCAGTTGCTGTCCATTAATAAACACACACAAAACACATGTGGCCAGGAAACAGAATGTTTTCACTAATGAAAAACAAAGCAGAGAGGCTCTTACAGGTGCAGCTGGAGCAGTTCCAAATGCTGGCAGCGTGGAGCTGTGTGAGGTGATGCCCCAGCCTGCCTCTGGTGCAAACATCAGCTGCTGGAAAGCAAACCTGGGAGCTCCACCTGCTAATTCTGCACAGGCCAGGAGGTTGCACCCAAACCCTGGGGAGAACAGTCCCTGTTCCTTCATCCCCAGCAGCATGAGACAAGTAGCTGGAAAAGCCAAAAGAGGTCAGCAGGATGCAGCAAGAAAATCCTGCATATCCATGGGTTTTACTTTGTGGGTGTGAAGAACCAACTTTTGTTCTTTGGAGTGTCAAACACCTGGGATGAGCTCCTCCACAGACCTTGAATACAACTTTTGTTCCCTACCCCCATCTCCCTTCAACCTTAAGCACAAGAGCATTTTCCTGTTAAAATATTTCTTTTTTACTTTGTGAGCAAAGAGCCTTTTTAAAATCCTCTCTTCACCAAATCCGTGCAAATCATCCAGTGCTGTTTCTAAAGATACACAAAATGCTTCAAAAAAGAAAATGTTGGTATAACTGCACACACCTTCTCAATATGAAGTAGGATTTTTTTTTTTTTTCTTCCCAGCAGAATTAGTAAAAGTTTGAAGAAACCCTGGATTTCCACAGTTGGGCTCTGGTCAGAACCCAGGCCTGTCATTTGTGTGACGTGTTCAGCTCACACAAGCAGCTCTTTTATGGTCACCAAGGAGACAAGATATGCATTTTTTACAGCCTCCAGCACTTTGGAGTAAGAATTTCTGTAAGGCTTGGGAAGAGCAAGAAATGAGTTTCTATCTGGCTGAAGAATCATAGAAAAAAAAACCCAAACCAACTGAATTTCTAGAATTCCTCAGGATGCCTGTCAGTGCAGGCAAAACAAGAGTCATCACAGCCTGAATTTCAAAACTGGGCTTAATGCTTCAGAGCTGATGAAAATATTATAAATACAGATCTAGATCGTGGAGGTATCTTGCTTTGATTAGCTCTCTGGTATAATTTGATTGTCAAATGAAAAACTGCCAGGTACCACTTTAATCAGTGTCTCTCCTGGAGCTTTTAAATTTACAGCAGAGTTTACTCAATTACATCACTGAATCTGGGAATGGACTTGTCTGTCTGAATTTTTTGTGATGAGGCTTCAATGCTACTGAACTCTGCAAGCCCCCAGAGCTTTCTCAAACAAGGAAACAAAACCCATTCTGCCAGAAACCCACAAGAGCTGGGCCTTAGCATTGGTTTCAGAGAGGAAAACAAGCTTTGATGCTGAAGCAGAGTTTTCCTAATTTTGAATGAATTCTCTAATTTTTGGCACTCTGCAGGACCATGCTTATTTTAAATTGGTTTTGTTAGAATAGATCCTTCACCAGCTCCTTACCAACTGAATTTCATTTCCTCATAATTGTGATTTCTTAGTTAATCTCTGCCTAGCAATATTAATGTGATTTATATGCATCTCTCTGTACAATATTTGACAATATTTGACCTCTTTTATAGCTCTAGTGAGGCTGGAGAATGGAGGAATTCTGTGGAAGTGGTTGCTGTGGTAAAATGACATCCTCATTTAGGCATTGGGTGGACTGACAGAGCCCATCCCAAGGGATCCCAGCACAATTCCATGAGAATTGTGCAAACTGCAAGTTCTGGCAGCTGATTTGACATTAAGTTATTGCTCAATAAAACTGAGCTCTCCAGGTGTCAGGGCTGGTGATGTGCATTTTGCTCAATGCAAGGAGACACAAATTCTGCAGAACTAGGAAGGGGCAGAAAGGAAACTTCTTTATAGTGAGTGATTTGTGGCTGCTGAGTTGCACATCATCCTACGTGCTTAGTTTGTTATTAAAAAATCATTATTAAATAATATCCAGGTCTAAAAAGGCAGAGCACCAAAGCCACTGGTTAAAGAGGATTAAGGATATTTGGTTTAAAAAGGTGCCATTTTCAGAGTAAGGTTGAAAACCCTGGGAAAAAGGAATATTCTCATGTGGAAAACAAATCAAGCTGCATAAATGAGTGGGTGTACCAGAGAATAAACTGGCTGTGCAGTGTGGATGGCCTCTGGTGTGAATCCTTTTTTCCACCTAGCCTAGAAAGGAAGGCATTTATTTAAAAAGGTCAGGATGAACATAAGAATGAAGACAGAAAAGCAAA
Source organism: Cettia cetti (assembly GCA_013401135.1). Classification (NCBI taxonomy): domain Eukaryota; kingdom Metazoa; phylum Chordata; class Aves; order Passeriformes; family Sylviidae; genus Cettia; species Cettia cetti. The sequence goes on along the minus strand of VZUI01045634.1, from coordinate 7,724 downwards.
GGAGTTCACAGAAAATCTGTTAAAACAAAATTATTCCAGAGGCTATATAATAGAAGATATTATGTGTTACTCTGCTCATCAATGCTATAATCAATCAATCATAAATGGCTTGAGGTTTGTGCTTTTATTGACATAAAATCATCAAACCTTAGTAAGAATCGTCACTTTATATTAGTGTTAAAATCACTCATTATAACCTTTATAGGTTTTTGGGTTTTCTTCCTCAAAAGAAGAGGAACTATAACATTGTAGGAGTTCAAAAAAAAAAAAGGACATTTTTAAATCCTGAATCACTAAAAATGAGTAAAAATAATAAAACCTTAACCAGAGTGTGGACAGAGCAGCAGAGCAAGGACAAACTCCTGCAGAATTCCCAGGTGCTCCTGTGGAGGAACAGCCAACCCAAACCCCAGCACCAGAGCTGTGTTAGCAGGGGGAACCTTGTGCTTGAGTGACAGGCTGGAATTCCCCGAATTAAACTTTATAGGAACTGTAATAACTCTGTGATCAGATTATGGGCACGGCTAATGAAGCCTCAAGGGGCAGGTGCTCCATCTTCCCTGGCATCTTGATTAAGAATCTGGGATGACACCACGTCAACACACACACACTAATCTGATAAAAACCTGCATAATTCATGAGCAGAACGTGCTGCAGGCAGGGAATCACCACTGAGGCTGCACGGAAAATCCTGGGATACGCCCACGGGCTGGAGCAGCCTGGAATTGTGCTCCAGGTCCCTGCATTTCCGTGGCTCCTACAACCTGAGCTCCTCTACCCTGAATGTGACCTCAGAGTCTAAAGTTTCAATCTTACTGTGACATTTTCGTATTTCCTGTACTGTTTTGAGGGGTTTTTTTGAAAAAAGCTTTAGGCAGCAACACTCCCTCACTGGTGGCTGGATCCTGGGAGCAAAGGAAGGCAGCACTTGTCCCACAGGAAACCCTGTGGCATGTCCCACCTGGAACACCAGGATGTGCTGGGGTGGCTCTGGAGGTCTCTACAGTGACTGGGAGAGCTCTGCTGGGATGTACTGGGACTGGGAAAGCTGTACTGGGATGTGCTGGGGTTGGGACAGCTGTGCAGGGATTGGGACACCTGTACTGGGCTATACTGGGGTTGCAACAACTGTGTAGGAGTCAGGAAAGCACTGGACTGTACTGGGATTGGGACACCTCTACTGGGCTGTACTGGGGTTGTGACAACTGTGTAGGAGTCAGGAAAGCTGCACTGGACTGTACTGGGATTGGGACACCTCTACTGGGCTGTACTGGAATTGGGACAGATGTACCAGGTTGTACTGGGACTGGGAAAGCTGTACTGGGCTGTACTGGAATTGGGAAAGCTGGACAGGGACAGGGGCAGGAGCACTGGGCTGTAAAATCACAGGGACAGCTGTACAGGGATCTGAACAACTGTACTGGGCTGTACTGGGATTGGGACACCTCTACTGGGCTGTACTGGGGTTGGGACAGCTGTACTGGGCTGTACTGGGATTGGGACAGCTGTACTGGGCTGTACTGGGATTGGGACACCTGTACCGGGCTGTACTGGGATTGGGACAGCTGTACTGGGCTGTGCTGGGATTGGGACACCTGTACCAGGCTGTACTGGGATTGGGACAGCTGTACTGGGCTGTACTGGGATTGGGACAGCTGTACTGGGCTGTACTGGGATTGGGACAGCTGTACCAGGCTGTGCTGGGATTGGGACACCTGTACAGGGCTGTACTGGGATTGGGACAGCTGTACCAGGCTGTACTGGGATTGGGACACCTGTACCGGGCTGTACTGGGATTGGGACACCTGTACCGGGCTGTACTGGGATTGGGACACCTGTACCGGGCTGTGCTGGGATTGGGACACCTGTACAGGGCTGTACTGGGATTGGGACACCTGTACCGGGCTGTACTGGGATTGGGACAGCTGTACTGGGCTGTACTGGGATTGGGATACCTGTACCAGGCTGTACTGGGATTAGGAGAGCTGTGTGTGCCTGAAGGGTGGCCAAGCCCCTGCGGGGTGTCAGGGCAAACCAGCAGCTTTGCTGAGCTCCCTCACAATCCCATACTGTGATTTCCAGCCATTACTCCTCGCTGCCATCCGTTTTCCCCTGCACTGGACGCTGTGGGAAGGGTGGATGGGGAGGGAAGCACCGGGTCCAGCTTTCCCTCCAACCTGGGGCCTTGATTGGGCATTTTGGTGCTGCAATTAAAGCAAAAACAGGAATAAACCCCTCTGCCTGATCTGGTTTTTAAAGGTGCACCTCCCACCCCTGAACTGGCTTTTCCCTCACATTTTCCTTCAAGTTTGCCTCACACTAACAGCGCCCGAGGCTGCTGTCCTTGGATGCCTTAATTGCATTTAACAGAGGAAGCGAGGACTAATTATTAACTTCCCACGGGAGCACAGCTGGATGGTTTTTTCCCTCCCAAACTCCCAAATTCCCTGGACAAGGCTTTCCCTGAGGAATTTAGGAAGGAAGCTCCTTTCCCGCTGCCGTGCCCGCGGCCGGGCCCTGCCCGCTGCCGCTGCCCCCTCAGCCAGCGGCGCTTCCCGATCCCGGCTCATCCCGGGGCTGTTCCCGTGGGAATGCAGCGATCCGGGCTCGGACCCACCTGGGCGCGGCCGTTTTCCCGGTCCTGCCCCGATCCCGGTCCTGGCCCGGGATTCCAGGGCGGATCCCGGGCGGATCCCGGGCGGGGCCGCCGCGCATGCGCAGAGAGCGCTTCCCGCAATCCCGAATTTGGGATGCTCTGGAAAAATGGGGATCGCTCTCCTTCCCAAAACCTGCACTTTGTGACCCTCCCATCGCACCCAGCGCTGGTTAAATATTTTTTATTTTATTTTTATTTTTATTTTTTTTTTTACTTTCACCATCCCATCACCCAAACGTTAATTTTTCCAAAATTAACCCCGGCTAGCCTTCGTTAAAGTCAAAAGGAATTGGAAGATTGGGAATTTGGGATTGGAAATTTATGGCCCTTCAAGGACTCTGGAGGAACCAGAAGATGCAGAAGGGATTAAGGGCTGGAAAGTTGGAAAGTCCCTATCTGAGAAAAAGATGATTAAAGGGCTAAAGAATGTGGGCCAGTTGAGAGCGAGAATTCATTAACTAATAGGAATAGAATGCTAATTAATGAAGAGAATTACGTGACTTAGAACCAGAAAATGCCTGAAAATTCACAGGGAGTGTGTGTGTGTTTAAATACTAAAGCCTTTAAAGTTCCTCATCTTTAGATATATTGACAAAAATTAATATAGATAAAAATTGATTTCAAAACAAAACGCCGTGTCTGCTGTATTATATGTACAGGATTTTAGAATATAGGAAATCTCTGGCTACGGAGCCGTAGGGTTTGAAAGGGCAAATATAACTTCTGTATTTATAAATTAAAAGAATAAAAGGTTTGAAAAGATAAGAAAAGAGCAAGTCCTGGATCGCGGCTTGATTTGAGTCGCTGCTGCCACCGCGTGGTGAAAATTGAGAACTGCATCCCCATGACTCAGTGGTACCACAACTTAAAAAATCCCCAAACCCACACAAAACCCGCACGAACCGAACAAAAAGGAACAAAACTAGGCCATAAATCCACCAAAATCCTCCCAAAAGAGCCGAATCCCCGTCCCAGCCGTAATTAAGGATGGGACAGAACAAATAGAGCGGCGCATGCGCAGTGATTTTTTTTCTGCTCAGTGCTTCCGCCCTGTGGCGAACTTGCGGTACTGCAATTCGGCGTTGTCTCCCGTTTCTCGCGAGTTTTAGGGGATAAAATTAACATTTTGGGGATTAAAATTGAGTTATCTGGGCTATAGAAAATGAAAACTTTGATGTAAAATCGAGGAGATTAATCAGTGATATTTTGGGGTGGGTGAAATGAAGGTTTCATTAGGGGACAGATAGGGAGAATTTGAGGGATAAAACCTGTAAGGGATGGAATGAACATTTTTGGGGGGATGTGAGATAAACTATAGGGAGCAGAGCAAACATTTTGAGTTTAAATTTTGAGGTAATGTTTAGGGGACAGAGAACACCTTGGAGGGAAAGCCATCAGTGAATTGGTCAGGGAGGCAGGGATGATATTTTGGACAGAAACGGAAATCTAGAAATATGCTGATATTAATTGTTTAAAATATATATAAGCAAAGCATCTGACAACACTCCACATAGAAGGCTATGAAACCCGGGTGCTCTGGAAGTCAGGGTAAATTGTGACTTTATTTCCTGGTTCTGTAGTTAGGAAACTACTCAGGTGTACACAGATTAATTTTTTATATCCTTAAGCTCTCCTGATTGAAGTAAAAGCATCATTCCCCTACCTTCCATAATTCCAGGGTCAGTATTTATTTTTTTACAGCTGGAATTTGCAGAGGGGATGCTGCCTGGAGTGTGCTTCCAGAACACATTTGAGAGAAGTTTTTTTGAGCTTCAAGCAGCTCGTGGTTTCTGCTGCCTGACAAAAATCCTGGGAAATGCACTGCTTTTGGGATATTTGGGGAGAAATACAACAGGAAAAGTTAAATGGATGGCAAGAATGAGACAGGACGGAACAACCCTGTGATGGTTTAGCCTTGAAACTGGAAATACTCTTTGGCTTATTCCATATATTTACTATAATGTTAGAAAAAACCCACAAATAATCACTGGGAATTGGAGCCTTCGACTCCCGCAGTTCCCTGTGGTTTTTCCGAGCAAGGAAATTTCTGCAATTTCCAGGTTTTCCAGCCGGTGTCACTCCTAGGTCAGGCAGAGCCCTCCCAGCCCTGAGGGGATCCAGGAGGTGTTTCTGGCTCAGCAGTTCTTAATTTTTATAACCTTTATAAATCCAAAATGTTTCTGGGGTAATTTCCCCTCTTTTTTTTCCCCTTTCTCTGATGCTCTGAGGCACATCTGGGATATCCTGAGTTCCCTGCTCTGCTCTTGTGCCGTGTCCTTGTCATGTCAGACCTCACATGTGAGTTCTTAAAGCACCCAAAAAAAGAGGGCAAAACTTCTTTTCATAGTTAAGAAAAAGAAACTTTGGGCTTCATCCTTAATAAGTTCCCACGGCAAACTCGCTAAAGTAAATTTAAATATTGTTTATTTGTAATTATCCGAAGGTGGTTTGGAAGATGTTCCCTGTTTTGGATCTCCAGCTGAACTGGGAACTCAGTTACCTCTGGAAAGACAAACTTATGCTCCTAATCCCATCCATCCAGGCAGAACAGCTGAAATTGTGCAGAGCCAAATGTCATTTTTAGATCTTACAAGACCCAGGAAGGGTTGGCATTGAGAAAACGTGTTTGTTTTACAAGGGCCCACCAAAAAAAAGAATTAATGGGGGGCTCTGAATCACAAGATCCCTGTGAGCACATGGGCTCAGGTAATTCATAATATTTTTGCTTGTTAAATTAGCCACTTTATGAATGATGGAAAAGGAAATGATTGGCATTGACAGGTGATTCTTTTAAATGCAGTGTAAAAACAAAAATAAAGTATCACTAAAAATACACCTGGAGTTCACCATTCCACAGTGCTGACTCTGGTGCAGGTTTGAAATGCTGTTAGCAATGGCTTGTTTTGCCCAAAATTCCTCATTTTCCAAGTATTGCCTTGTCTTATTCAGAAGTATTTATGGTTCCTGGGCACTTGCAGATGTTTTGGAGATGATTTTTAAATAAAGATTTTAAACTTTATGCTATAGATGGGGCATCTTTGAAATCTGACTCCATGAAGAAGTGGAGCCAAGGTTTGACAATGAAGGACAAAGAAGCACGAATTACTACTTGTTCATGAAAAATTTGGGTTAAACACTGAATATTGAAAAAAACCCTATAGAAATCACCCATTTTTTAAAGAGAAATCTCTGCATTTCTGCTGGAATTGTGCTGGAGGGGTTGGTCATTCCTGGATTTGGTCACCTCTGGTTTAGCTTTAGGTGATGGGAGCTTTTGGAGAATTCCTCCACCTTTCCTTTGTCCTTGAAAATTGTGTGGGTGTTGTTCAAGGAGCAGTGTTGGAGGTCACAGGAAACTTCATGGAATGGAATTAAATGAATTAAAATGAAATTTCATGGAATGATGTGAAATTTTGTGCAATGAAATTAAATTTCATTTCAGGAAAGGAAATTTCATTTCACTTCATGGTATGAAATGAAATGCAAGGAAATTTCATGGGATGAAATGAAATGGAATTTCAAAATTTCATTTCATGACAGGAAATTTCATTTCATGGAATTAAATGAAATGAAAAGCAATTTCATGAAATGAAATGAAATTTCGTGGAGTGAAATAAAATGAAATAAAATTTAAAGTGTTGTTCTATTTCATGAAATGGGATGAAACTGCATGGAATGAAGGGAAACGAAACAGAATTTCATGGAATATTTTTTTTTTTTTTTTTTTTTTTTTTTTTGTGAGCTAAATGAAGTGAAATGAAATTTCATGGAACGAAATGAAATTTTGAAATGGGGCAGCACTGCTTCTGCCTGAAGGTGAGGGCTGAGTTTAAACTTCCAGGTTAAAGCTGGGTTTAAAGAAGAAGAAATTCCTTCCTGTGAGGGTGCTGAGGCCCTGGCACAGGGTGCCCAGAGAAGCTGTGGCTGCCCCTGGGTCCCTGGCAGTGTCCAAGGCCAGGTTGGAGGATCCTGGGATGGTGGAAGGTGTCTCTGCCCATGGCAGGGCTGGAACTGGGTGGGATTTGAGGTCTCTTCCATCCCAAAGCCTTCCCTGATTCTCTGATGTGTGCACGTGTTCATGCTTCCCTGCCCGAGTGATTTCATTATCCCTGTAGCTAATTAAGAGGCTGTTTGTGTCACTTTGTGTTCAGACACAGCCAATTCACCTTTACTGGTTGATTTTCCCCTCATTTTTGTGCCTGGCTAACTCAGAACAGCTCTGATCCCATTAACTTCATGTTCCACGTACCTGGAGAGGATAATGAAATTACAGCACAGGATTTAACCTGCCCAGCATTAAATACTGGGAGCTGCAGCTCTTCCTGTTAGAGGAACCAGGAAATGAACAAGAAAACAAACAGGAAAATAAAGATATTAAGCAGGCAACACATTCCTGATTCCAACCTAGCCCACGGAGCCTGGCTTAAGGGTAACCCTGTGGATGAATAGAATCAGAAACTCCCCGTGCCAGATCATGGTTTGTGCAAATAAATCACATATTCTCTTTTCCATTGGGATATCAACATCCATGGTCGTCCTGGGCTGAACCTGGTGCCCAAGCTGTGCCTTCCAATGGGTGACATTCATGGATGTGTTTGGAGAAACAGTGACTTCTTTTCTGCCTCCCCTAGAGACAGACTTCCAGGTGAGAGCAGAAGCCCTAAAAGACCAGGATTAATTGTGTTCAGTGCTGGACTCCTCTGAGACAAGGATTTTGCACACTCCAGAAATTTGCAATTTGCCATGGAGAGAAACTCTGGCTCTCCTCCCACTGCAGATCCTGGGCAGTGCTTTGTGCAGCACGTGCAGCCTCTGACCCTAATCAGGATCGTGATTTATGGGATCATGTGAGTCCCCTGATTTACTGAGCATCTGTCTGGGAGCTCCTGACAGACCCTGCAATTCAGGGCTGCCTTCACACAGAATTTACCAGGCTGGGGTGAGCTGGCTCTAATAAAAGGGCACAGGGTATTGAAATCACAGTCAAACATGATGGATGGATGGATGGATGGATGGATGGATGGATGGATGGATGGATGGATGGATGGATGGATGGATGGATGGATGG